>JASAOP010002602.1:0-39468 GCA_030849055.1 Crithidia thermophila | reverse complement strand
ACACACACACACGCCGGAAAGGGCAGGAGTGAGGAACGGCAGCGGAGGCGACGGGAAGGGGTAACATCGGCAGCGCAGGCTGTGAGGAGGCGCGTGCCTGGGGCACCACCTCGGCGCAGCGCTGCGCTGGAACATAAACCATCAGAAAAGAAAAAAGGAGGGCAGTTGTAGAAATAAAATATCGAACAAGGTCGTGAGCCGAGAAATGAAGAAAGGAGGAGGGATCGTGGGAGGCTGAGGTGCATTTATTGAACATCCGTAAAAACCTGCATGAGAAAAGACCATTGGAGGAAACAGAAGAGTTTTGAAATTGTCTGAAAAAAAAAAGAGAAAGCATTGCGGCAGTTATAACCCAAAGGTAAGGAGAAACAGCTGCTGGGTAAGCGCCGCCGCAGCGAGGCGCTGACGGACTACGAGGACGTAGCCGTGAGCGTCCCCCAGCACGATCGCTCCGCAGCTGGCTGCGGCAACAACACCTCGCCACCCCTGCCACCGTAGGACTTGAACCAGCCAGAAACGACGCCGACACCGCCTCCTATCGCGCGTCGGTGCCTTGTTCTCGTGTCCCACAATGTGTCCAGCACCGCCACTCTTTCAGCGACCCATTTCTACGAGCAATCCCTCCAGCGAAGTCCACAACCGCGCCCAGCAGTATAGTGCGGTTGGTTCAAGATTTGAGTTAGGTCCAGCCCCGCGAAGAAACGGAGTGTGTCCTCAGAGACATGCTAAACCTCCTGGAGAAGGAGGACGTCCGGCTGGGGATTCTGCTGGACGAACTGCTCGTAGAAGTGAGATATCGCCGGAGTAGCGATACTGCACACGTTGTGCGACACGAGCACGAGGCGACGGCGCGCGACAGGAGGTGGTGTCGGCACCGGCCCCGGCGCGTCCGGGTCACGTGTGGGTGGTGGTGGCAGGGGTGGCGGGGGATGCGCCACGCAGCCGGCTACTGGGCGGGCTCGCCGGCGGCGGCGCTTGCCCAGCAGCTGTCCCTCCTCGCCAAAAGAATTGAAGTGCGCGTTTCCATGTTGCATGGACGAGGCTGCGTGTACCAACACCACGACTCACCAGCAATCGCTCCAATCGGAGCGCAAAAGCCACTTAAAGACACTAATCATTCAAATAGCTCAAAAATTCAAGGTAGATCAGCTAGCGCGCGACCTCACAAAGGCTGACGCGCAACTTTCCTAGCAGCGAAGCGAGTCTGATGAGAAGCTTGAAGGCCATGAAGCAGGAAGTCGGCAGCAATGCGAGGGTGAGCGTTGGGCAGTGCACTTGAGAACTCAAGACCACTGAAAAAGTCCTGCCCTTTCCCCGGAAACGGCACAATGAGAACGCGTTGCAACCCGAACGAGCGCGGCTCAGCGGGCTGACGGCCAAGTTGCAACACGTCCTCATCGCACTGTTTCTGGAAAACAGAGAAGGCCTCCCCGTGGGCCTGGTGCTCTTGCAAGCACCGTTCCTCCGTCTCGCCCGCCGCGCTGCGGGCCTCCTGCGCCGAGGCCGCTAGCCTCTCCTCAAACTCTTCCCGCTGCCGGAAGAGTTGAGCGCGAGCCTCGGCGAGGCTGCGCTCCAGCGAGGCCACTTTAGAGACCTGGGCTTTTTGGATGCCCATCGTCTTTAGGTGGCTGTTGCGCTCCGATGAGAGCGATTGCTGGTGTGTCGCGGTGTCGGTGCGCGGAGCATCCATTTCAATAAAAATTTTCCTTTTTAAAGGCGGCATAGTGACTGTTGGCCGCAGGACCTACAATCGAGGTGAATTCTTAAGCTCCACGCCCACCAAAACGACAAACATCTTCGCTCCTCGATTTTTGACAAAAGAAAAGACAGTTTGCGGCACCGAAGTCGGAAGGTGGGCTCCAGGTGTAACCTGCTGGCGCTGAAAGTGTAATAGTTCCTCCTTACATGGGACAGCACGCTTGCGCTGCACCTCGAGCTGTTAAAGTGTCGCGTTACGTTCCGCAAACAAGCGCAAAGGTTTGCTAAGGAAGGTCTACCAGAATGCCGTTGTGAAGCCGCCGACTACCACACCTTCAGTATGCAGAACAGTCTTTAAAAAAAAAAGGAAGAGACGAGAACAAATGCTTCAAACACCGTCGAAAGAAAGAATCAAGAGAATAGAGGAATGTCGGTGTCACAGGGGCTCTGCAACACAAGTTTTTTTTTAGAATGTTTTATTTCTGCTGGACAAAGAAGGCACCGTGGGTGTGCACACCTTGGTCCCCATGAGAAGTGGTGGGAAACGAGGCGGCTCTCTTTCCCTTCCGCATCCATGTTTACTTATTGGTGTGCTGCCGCGAGATGAGCAACCGCTGTTGGAATGCGGAAGCGCAAACCACTACAGATAATGAGGCCAGAGGCGCCTGCATTACAATCGCCTTTGCAGCAAGCAATGGGAAAATGAGAGGAGAGGGTAAAGATGGGCTGAAGCAGGGAAACGCAACAATTTAAAGATGGCAGCGGGTCGATGCGCGCTGGGCTGCACTCACAGACACGTAGTTGAAAGAGAAACAGGGGAGCAGAGGCACTGCCGCACACGCCCCAGCATCGCCGTCGCCCTTTCCGCATTCCGCAGTGCTCAGTGCGGTGGCACAGCGGCTACGGCATGTTTGTTGCTGCTGCGGTTAAAAACATGTTCTTTTTTTGCTACATTTTCATTTTTATTATTAATGTGTTAAAAAAAGAAGATATGTGAAGAAAATTGAAACGCAATAAAAATTCACCTTGATGCCGACCAAGCTGTGTGAACCAATTCTCTCAAACAACAGGAGGGAAAAAAGCTGTTTCAAACTACAAAAAAGCCTTGATGTAGTCGTCCGCAACAACAGACGTCCTTCTTGCACTACGCACATTATCCCTCAGCACAGGAGTCGCGTCGCTTGCGGTTTCCGCTTGCCGCGGCGCTGGTGCCGAGTCTCGAAATGAGCGCCGAACAGCCGTCTGCTGCAATGCGCTCAGGTCGTCTCGCCACGCTTGCTGCACGGACACCATGTTCTGCGGCGGTACACGGAAAGGTAACGACGACCTGACCTGCAGGGACGGCAGCACCACCCGCAGCTCCGTCATTAACGTACTGTCCGCGCCGACCAACGACGCGCTGGAGTTGAGTAAAAATTCATTGACGTAGAAGTTGTAGCGGTAGAAGAAGCGTCTGTCGCGCGTGTGGCGAGTAGCGCGCAGCTGCAGCGAGGAGAGAAGGAGACTGCCGAGGCACAGGAGAAAATCCTGCGTGGAGGCGGCAGAAGCACAAAGCGGCTCCTCAGAACGGCGAGCAGAACAGCTCGCGGAAGTCCCGTGGTCTGCAGCGTGCTGATCTTTCGTATCCTCCATCGCCGCCCCCTTGGGTTCCGCTGAAGACACTGATGGAGCGAATCTGGAAGTGAGCATGGCCTGCAGCGTCAACAACTGCGAAAGGGGTGAGTCGACGTCGATCTTCGACAACGAAGAAGCCGGTGAGGTAGACGAGAACTGCGCGCGCCATTGCTGCTGCTGCTGCTGCGAGTCGCGCCAGCGCTGCACGGTGGCTGCGGTCACCCCTGCGTGGTAGAGCATCTGCGCCACGGCACACTCCACAGCCCACGAAAAGAGGCTGACTCCGGATTGCGCACGCTGCAGCAGGGAAGTCTGCACGGCGCGCGTGAGCAGGGTCCCGTCGTCGCTGTCGCCCATGGCGTAGATCACCAGCAGGAGAGACACAAGACACACGTCTGGGCAAGTCTGAAGGACGGTGAGGAGAGTCTCCTCCACCACCCTAGAATTGCACAGCACAGCACTCTTCAAGGAAGGCTTGGAAGGGAGTTTACTACCCGCTGTCAACTCTGCCAAGGAAGCACTCTGAGAGATGCCTGCACGTGTGGCCCACACAGTAGCGCAGAGTTTGTAGTAGGTGGCGAAACGCGCGCACCACGCCGCAGTGCCGACGCGCTGGGCAAAGTGAACCGGCGCCGTCGCCTCAGCGTTGAACTCCGTGGGGAGCGGTGTGCCGGAGTCGTGCGCGTTTGCCACCCACGCGAGCAGCTCCAGCAGCGAGTAGAATAGGTGCAAGTCACCAGGCGAGGCTGCGCGGAAGGCGGCAACAACGGCGCTACCTTTAGCAGCACCTGCGAGCTCTGCAGCGACGGCGGCTTCACTTTTCATTTGTTCGTCGTCCTCCTCAAGACTGTTGCTTGTGGCACTACCACCTTCACGAAGGTCGTCGTGGCGTCTGGAGGAGCCGGAGGAAGCAGTGGAGCGGCGCAGCGTGGTGTCAGAGCTCCACTGCGGGGCAGCAATCCCTTCATTCTCCTCCGACAAAGTCACCTGATCAAAAGGTGTCTCTTCATCGTCGGTAAAGGGCTGATGAAAGCCGCTGCTTTTCTCTCTTTCCCCTTGGTCCTCATCCGCATTGTACTCGGCGTCTTCCTCCTCATCGTCCGCACCTAGCTCGTCCGCTGCCTCGCGAGACCAGGCAGGCTGTCCGTCGAAGTCACCCACTGCTGTGTTGTCCCTAACGGTGGAGTAGAGGTGCGAGTCATGATCGACATCTGTGCGGTCACCCTCCACATCCTCACTTCGTAGCACTTCGCCAAAAACGCTCTCGTCGTCTTCTTGCACCTCACCGCAATCTCTCTCCTCCGTCTTCAAAGCAGACGTCACAGCATCGACTGCGGCTGTAGTTGCTGTTGTCGTGTACGCGCTCAACGGCGCCTGCACGTCCAGCACAGTCCGCACGGTGTTCCCCGGGGCAACAGTGGAAAGCTGCCGCAGGTGTCTCACCACCTCCGTAACCAACCCACACACCTCCGCTGGTGACTTTGGCGCAAAGGCCGGAGCATCTTTGTCGACATCATCATCTTTCCCCTCTTCAACATCGGAAATCTCTTCTGCGTCTCTGCTGCCGTCTGATGTTTTTGAGGTGTGGCAGGTGCTGGCTGAAGTTTGGAAAAAAGGCTGCTGGTTGCTCCCCATGACGTGCCACGCCAGCGATCCACTGCCGAAGACGGCGCCTTCATTCACCGCAGCGGCGTTTTCTTTCGGGAAAGCAATCTCCTCCTCAGCGGGCCCGTCACGTGCACTTGCTGATGCCTCACGCCTCTCGTCCGCCGCTCCGCTCAGCGCGTCAGCGGAGAGCCCCGACCACAGCAGCGCCGTCACCAGCCGCCGTTGCCCCAGCTGGGTGGGCAGCCGGTTCAGGTGGTCCTGCAGCGTCGCGTCGTGCAGCAGGGCGAGGGCACCGTCTCTGCCAGACAAGGTGGCGCAGTACACCTGCATGCGACCCAGGTACGCACCCACCACCGGGTGGCAGACGGGGAGGATGTCACGCAGCACCGACGGTACGACGCCGCCGCTGCCGCCGCCGCCATAAGCCGCGGTGCTGCCCTCACGGCTCGGAAGCGCCGCCGGCACCGCAAAGGCGTCCCCAAACGCGCTGACGGAGTAGAGCAGCTTCAGCAGGACAAAGAAGGAGGGCTGCCCGGCGCGGCGCAGCTGCGTCAGCTCCGCGCTCACCGTTTCTGAAGGGGAAAGCACATCACCGTCGTGGCTGATGTGTAATGCTGACGTCGCAGTCCCGCCAATCGATGGTGTGGGCCGCAACATTGGGAGAGCGGCGTAGTGGCGGAAGATCTGCACCAGCACTGACACCACCTCCTCGTTCAGCTCTTCCATGCAGGACAAGTACGCTTCGATGGATGCAGTGGGCGCGGCTTCGTCCGGAAACGGCATCTGCACCGCTGTTGGAGAGGGAGGAAAGCTCGCAAAGGACGGCGTAGCAGGTGTGCTCCGGCGGCGACCGCTGCGGTGGTGGTGACTGAGGTAACTGCGAGGAGTATTAAAATTTGCTGCAACCTCCACCTCATCTTCCGCTCCTGTCGCACTCGGTGACGTTTCACGGAGCCCCTCAGCGGCAGCTGCAACCGTTTCCGGGCTGGCTTGCGATGCACCTGCGGATGCGGAAGCAATGTACGCCGCGCGTTCCTTTCTTTCTGTCTGCGGACACAGTGGGGCACCACCCGCCGCCCTCCAGTCCTCCAAGGCACACGCCTCGTCCACCACCGTCGAGCCGTGAGAGGAAGGCAAAATACCGTCAATGTCGTCCGCACGTTTGGCTGAGCTGTTCGCGACTTGAGGAACAGTGAGCAGCTTCGTCCACGCCTGCAGCGACTCCAGCTGGCCCTTGTTCAGCAGTTGAACGTTCCGACCGTGCATCGTCGGTAGCGCCGCGGCTCCTTCCATGGCGGTGAGAGCCCACAGCACAGTGACGGAGTTGCCAGCGTGAAAGACGTTTGGAAAGGCAGTGTTGAGCGACACAAAGAGCTGGTGCCACAGTCGCGCCGGTGTAGCCGGCTGCCGCGCTGCGTTGCTCCGCAGCCACCCGCAATCCTCGAAACAAAAGGCGACTTGCGCGAAGACGAGCCGCGTCCAGCTGGGCGGCGGCGGAGGAGGGGCGGCTGCTGCTGCTGAAGAAGTGGAGGCATCTCTCTGTTGCAGCGCATCGGAGTACGGAGACAGTAGAACTCGCACGGCGGACGTAAAGAGCTGATCTCGAACGTACGTCAGCTGGGCGCGTTTTCCCCTTCCACCACGCTGCTCGTCATCGTGGCTGCCCTCGCTGACTGTTCCTGTCTTGCTCGCACGATGCTTCGCTGCCAGCTCCCGCGCTCTCATCGCTGCCGAGGGGCGACGCAGAGCTGCCAAATTGCTGCGCAGCTGCGCGACGGCAACAATCGCCGTCACCAGCACCGCCCAGTCCTCCACTTTTTCCGGAAAAGCATCCATCGCCCTGGCTGGTGGTGGTGCCGCGGCGGCGGCAACGGGGTGTAGCAGCTCGTGCACGGGCGGTGGCGTGTACGAAGAAGTCGAAGAGAGCGAAGGAAAAGAAGGGTGGCCGCAGACGACCGGCCACAGCCAATCAACAACGAGGTACTTCGCTATCTGTCTCGCACGGCGGGCTGCCGTCTGCCGAGGCATTTCGGCCGCACTGCTCACCACATCGGAGAGTTTTCCTGCCTGGACTCGATGACACAACACATTTGTCGCCTCGTCGCTCTCCCATCCCTCCTCGTCCTCCAACGGCGCTGGCGGAGATCCAAGCATGACCGCCACCTCCAGCACGCGCGCAAAGAGGGGAGACGTGATGACGTTTTTTCGGTGCCGCACGTGACACAGGCGGTGTCGCAGCGCCTCCTTGTAGGTCTCTGAAAACATCGCAGCAGGGCACAACACGCCACCATCCGCAAACACCTTGACCTTTTTGAACTTCTCTGTCCCCGCTGTCTCCTCCACTGCGGATGGCATATTGTGGACGTACTGCCGCAAGTGCTGCTCCACCGTCACCACCTCCTGCAAAGTGCTGTCTCGTGTAAAAACAGCTTCTGTGCCAGCCGTCGCACGGCACTGCTGCAGCCGTCGCGTAGGCAGAGGGAAGCGCGTTGCTGCCGACGCCAGCTCAATGGGCAACTGATCTGGATTAGCGTACCACCAGAGCAAGATAAACTCCAGACCCCGCACCTGCGCCAGCACGTTCGACAGTCCGTGACGCGACACGTGCTGCTCCCACTGCGCGTGAATAGTAAAGGCAGAGGCGCAGAGAAGCGCGCGGATGCCCTGCTCTAGTCGTCGACGCAGTGCGACGGGCTGTTCGGAGTAGGCGTAGGGGAATAGATCCATCAGCTTGGCTGCACTCCCTGACGAGGATGGGGTAGTGAGTGTTAACGCGGATGCCTCGCAGAACTGCTCCAGAAAAGCCTGCTCCAGCATAGAACGCCAAAACGGAAGCAGGAAGCTCTCCAACCTGGCAAAATCTCCCGTGCCTTTTGAACGGGCCTTCTCCTTCCGCAGCTCCAGCTGCGTCATCTCGCGCAGCGCCGACTCCATCAAGGGAAAGGCGTTGGAAACAGAGACCACCGCCCACTCTGCCGATGTGGCGGCTTCAACCGGACTCCGCCGCGGCGACAAGTCGGAAGGAAGCGCCGCGCCATCGCCGCTGCTGCTGCTGCTGTTGTTGAAAGTGGGCGGAAGAAACTCCTTGGGTGTGCGGACGCTGACGTAGAGAGCGGCATCCGTGGCGTTGTCAAAGACGTGGTTCACAAAAATGGTGTCCGCGTTGGCTGTCGTGGCGGTCGCAGTCGTCGTGGTGACGGGTGATGAGGGGAGCACGTCATCGCGGCGCGTGCGCGGGGCGGTGTCACGCAGCCCCACGAGGTAGTGCAACCAGGGAGAGAGTGGTGAAGCCGGCGTTGACGATGGCGACTGCGTCGTCTGCGTCAGCTGCGCGCGGAGGTCATCGATCTTTAGCGTGTCTGAGACGTCGTACAGTGCTTGCTGAAACGAGAAGGCGAAACGGTCCCGGCAGCTTTTCCGCTGCTGCCTCTCCTCCTCCTCTTCCTCCTTTGCTGGAGCAGTGGTGCTGCTGTGCGACGCGGCGGAGGGTGCTGGCGGTGGGGGTGCCATGGGCGGGGCTGGAGGAGGTGCCTCAAAAGAAGAAACGCGGCGCGACGGATAGGAAAGCTGTCCGTGTTTGTTCGACAACGCTGCGGTCATCAGCGTACTTGTCCCCAGTCGCCGCATCAGGCGATGCACATTTGAAAGATAGGTACGCGATTTCATAAACGGGTGAGTGTGAAATGCACAGTAAAAAGCCAATAGAAAAAGGAAATGGTGTTTCGAATCAACGTACCACAGAATAACCGGAGTACGGCACTATAACGTTACTGCATTCACCACCTTCTGTCCTTTTGGTGAAGAAGAATTTACAAAGAGAATTGGAGCAGAAGTTGGAGAAATTTGGAATTGAAAAAAAAAAAAGCATCGCACGACACGAATGCACCAACAAAAGATTTAACGTGCTTTATAAAAAAAAAAAGAGATGACTTATTTTTTTTAACGAGCATTTAGTCCGTTAACGATTATGAAAACTGACTTTTGATGATCCTGCGTCCTCTCCCTTAAGAGCGCTTGTGCATCAGAAACAAATCATCCTCCTACCAAATGAAAAGCTCTCTTAAAATGAGAAAAAAGATCAGCTTTTTTTTATTTTCAATAATTTTTTTTTCTTTCACTCATGTTGGTATGTGTATAGTTGTCTGTCAATCAAAGCGAGCACAAGCGGCTCCAATGGATGTCGTGTTATTGCGATTGGACAGCAAAACGAGAAAGAAAGAAAACCAAGAGAGATGTGTGAACGACAGACTCTCGAAGCAAAGCAAATGATTGATTAATATGCACAAAAGGGAAAAAATACAAGTTCACACGCAACACTTGCGCGCGTCAAAAACAAAACTCTCTAAGCGACAAGAAACAATAAAAAAAAAATCACCTCCACATATTGCCTTGCACGTCCAGATCGAGAGAAAAGGAAGAGCAGAAAGTGTAGTACACCACAAGACGACACCACCAAATTCAAAACTTTGGGAAAGATTTTCTACGCCTCGGCGTCGTTAACGGTTAGAATGTGCGCAGTGTTTGCGTACAAAAACGCTTCCACACCAGCTGGCAACACTCAATAACACCAAGCCTTTTTTTTTTTTGCTTCTGCTTTTTTTTTTTCTTCTTCAAGCGACTTGACGTCTTGCGGCTACGGAGGCGGTGCGCGGCGGCCGCACAACGGCGCTGTCCGGAATCACCGCTGGGGTGGCGCTCTCGCCGCGATCCTGCCCCTCCGCCTTGGCAGACGTGGGACGGCCCTCTCGAGCGGCACGTGGGGCTGGCACCCGATTTGGCGCTGCGGCGGGGCCACCAGCGGAGGATGACGGCGTGTCAGCCCCACCTTGCTTCGCCTCCGCCGTGGTGTCGCCTCGCGACCCCGCCCTTGCCCTCCCCGCCACCGCAGCGGCCGCGTTGGCGCCGACGGACGTGTTTTGCGGCACACGCACCGACCCAACCACCGCTGCTGCTGCTGCTGCTGCTGCTGCGCTGTTGCTGCTGAGGCTGCCTGCCCGCCCACTCTGCGGGGCTATGCCAGATCCCGCCGCACCGCCAGCACTCGTCGCTGCCGCCACCACAGTGGGAGCGTTGCTGGTTGCTTCGGCGGGGCTCGTGGACAACGTGTGGGGGGCGCGGGGGCTGCGCGGGGCAGGGCCGCAGCCGACCGTCCGCACGGTCCGCGTCGGTGGCGCCTCCGTGGGCGGCGGCAGCGCTGCCGTGATGGCCGCCGTCTCCGTCGACTGCAGCCGCAGCATCACCTCCCCCGTCATTTGGAAGTTGATGTAGTTCGACTCCGACAGGACGAGGCGGTGGCGGTGCAGGAACTGCACCACGTTGGAGGCCCGCTGCGCCAACGCGCTCATCGGTCGCGGCCCTGTCGTTGCCGCCGCAGCAGCCGTCGTTGGTGTCGTGGATGCGGTGCCGCCGATCGCAGCGGTGGGAAGTGGCGCCGGGGCAGGCGCGGTGGGATGCGGCCGCGGCTCCTCGTCTTCCGCGGCGGCAGCGGCAGTACGCTCGGCGTGGGCCGGCGACGGCGTCACGTGCGGCGGCACAGGGCTCTCCCCACCTTCCTCGCGCGACTCCGCCATCGCGGAGGTTGCCCCTTCCGCACTGCCAGTCGAGGTGCGCCGCCCCGCCTCGCCGTCCTGCTCCGCCTTCTCCTCGTGCTGCTTCCACTGCTGGTTTTCGAGGGTGACGGCGAGGTACGACTTCATGGCACGCACCCAGTCCCGCAGCACCTCGCGCACGAGAAAGAGCTGCCGATCCATGCGGTTGGTAATGAAACTGGTCACCAGGATGGCGTTCTGGCGGTTGCGAATGACGGACTCGACGGAGTTCTCGATGATGACGACGCGCTGCATCGACCGGCCCAGCCGGCTCAGCTCCTTGGTGTAGTACGAGTCCCGGTACCACCGCACGTCGCGGTAGATCGCTTCGTCAAAGATGGCGTTCTGCGGGTCGAGCCGGCGCATCGCACGCCGCGCCAGGCTCTCCTCGCTGGCCGTCCACAGCACCAGCTCGAGGCGCAGCGGGTTCGTCTCCTTTGTGGTGGCGGGTCGCGCCTCGCCGGTGCTGCCGCCGACGATGTTGCCGTGGTAGCCGCCGTCGGTCTGCCGCTGCGCCACGCGCGGGCGGTACAGCGGCGTCATGCCCATTTTGTACATCGCCTGGTCGTAGAGCCGGTTCGTCGCGTGCTGCCCACGCGCGCGGACGTCGATCAGCTTGTACCGCGGCGACGGTGCCAGACTGCGCAGGGTGCGGAGGAGCAGCTCCGCGCCGGGCCGCAGGACGGTGCCGCCGAGGCAGCGGTTGTTGCACAGCGTCTCGTCGAGGTCGAAGACGATGGTGACGGTGTGGGCGCTCTCCTCCGCGGAGTAGAGCGCCGGCAGGAGGTGCTCGGCAGTGGGCGGCAAGGCGGTGTGCGGGGAATCAGCGGGGTGCGCCGCGGGGCCGCCGTGACGAGGCAGCGCAGCGCGACTCCCAGCCTCAACCGCCGCTGCCGCTGCCGGGCTTGCGGAGAGCGATCCAGCAGCAGCAGCAGCGGGGGAGGCCGTAGCGTCAGTCAATGGGCGGCGACGGCGCTCAGCGACCTCGAGCACAGGCTTTGCGGAAGAGCTCGCCTCACTGCTACCGGGGCCAGCAATGGTGCTGTTGAGGTTGCTCAGCGCCGCCCTGGACGGACGGCGGGTGAAGCGTGCGTTGCCGCTGACATTGGCGGCGCTGCTGCCGCTGCTCTCCGCGGTGGACGTCGCACGACCGCGTGCGGAGGGCGGCCGCTGCGTGGTCAGCGGAGTCGTCGCCGTTGCCGCCGCTGCTGCTGCTGTAGCGGTGGTGGTCGTGGAAGTCGAGGCGTGTGCCCGCTTCGCACTGGAGATGGTGCTGCGGTCCACCGACGGCGCCTTCAGCGACTGGCTTGTCTCCCGCGACTTCGTTGGTGCACGTGTGGAGGGCGACGAGGCGGGCTCCGTCTTGACGTGGCGGCGGCGCTGCTCGGACGATGACGTCGACACGTCCCCACGCAGCGGCGGCTTTCCCCCGGTGGCGGAGTCGCGATCGGCAGAGACGGACGGCGTCGAAGCCACTGACTCCGGCGACGCACCTGCTGCTGCTGTTGCTGCACGTGGTGGCGGGGCGAACGGTGTTGGCGGCTGATCCTCCGTGGCGGTGATGACGGGCAGCGACGCGTCCCGTGAGTCGCCGTCGCTGGAGCTGAGCGCCAGCAGCGCTTCTTCGGCCTCCTCCGGCTCCATGTCGGGATCAATGCGGCTCAGCTCGCGGATCAGCTCATCGGGCGAGTCGAGCAGCTCCACGTTCTCGGGGTGGCGCTCCTGCGTGATGGTGCGCAGCAGCTCCAACTCCCGCTGCTGCTCCTGTTCAATGCGGCGACGCAGGCGCGGGGTGACGGGGGCGTGGCCGGTGGTGTCGGTGGCGCGAGAGGGGCGCGGGCGAGCGGCGGAGTCGTCCGCTGCCGCGTCGTCCACGCCAACATCTGCTGGGAAGAGAAAGGTGCCGTAGTCGTCGTTGTTGGTGCTCGTGTCCACACCGTCGTCGCCGTCGTCGTCGTTGCGATGGTGGTGGTGAGTGTCGGTACTCTTCCCCTCGTCGAGGGACGAGTCGAGGTTGTTGGGCCGCTTCCCTTTCAGCGCCGCGGCGGCCTTGCGCTGGCTGCGCTTGGCAGCCTCCTCCGCCTCCGCCTGGGCCTCCTCGTGCAGTTGCCGCTCCGCTGCGGATGCGCGGGTCGCCGCCTCCTCCTCGCGCTGCCGCAGCAGCTGCAGGTCCTCGAGAAGAGCGGCGATGCTCTCCTGCCCGGGCGAGTGCGATCGCTCCCCAATCGAGCGAGGCCCGTGGTGCGAGCCGCTGCTGGAGCTGCGCGGGTGGACGGCAACGGCGGCCGACGGCACCGGCGCGCGCTGCCGCGGCACCTCGAAGTCGGCGTCGACGTTGTCGTCCGCGCTGCCGACCTGCGGATCTGCGTGGGTGCCGTCGTCGGTGCTCTTCGACCTGCCCCGCTGCAGCCTCTCCGAGGACCTTTTCACGGATGTGGATCGGCTGGGGCCTTGGCGGTGTGCAGAGGTGGGAGTAAGGACGCCCTCCTGCGACGTCTTGGCCTTACGGTGCGCTGCTGCACCGGCTGCCGTGGCGGTGGCGGTAGTGGGCGTGCCGGAGTCGCCCAGGTCGTTGGTCGACAGCGGCGTCACCGCCGGAGCGGACTTCGCGACCGCCAGCGGCTTCTTCGCGGGGTGGGAGCGCGGCGGGGTGCGTGGCGAGGTGCTGCGGTGCGGCGCCTCTTCGGACGTCGCTGGCGAGGGGGCGGCAGACGTGGACGAGACTGCCGTGGCAGCGGGGGCGGCGGCGGCAGCGAGCAGCAGGCCCTGCCCACTCGTCGTC
This sequence comes from Crithidia thermophila, assembly GCA_030849055.1. Classification (NCBI taxonomy): domain Eukaryota; phylum Euglenozoa; class Kinetoplastea; order Trypanosomatida; family Trypanosomatidae; genus Crithidia; species Crithidia thermophila. Next base: position 26,178 of record JASAOP010002602.1, on the reverse strand, counting down.
TCCGTCGGCGGCACACGGTACACGATGGGCGAGCGGTCCCCGGGTGCGACGGTTGGCCGCGAGGCTGGCGGGGGAGAGGCGACCTCCGACTTTTTCTCCGTTGTCGCCGACATCACGGAGGCGGCTACGCTGGCGGCCTTTGGTGTGCGCAGCGGCGTTGCTGAGCCTGCCGAGGCGGTGGCCGTCGTCTCCTCCGAAAGGGCCCGCTTGACAGGAGTGGTGGTAGCCGTGGCAGACGTCACACACGTGAGGGGAGCTGTTTCACCGGTGGAGGCGGTGACGGTGGCGGGGGAAGCTTCGGGAGCATTAGCGGCCTGCTTTCGCGGCGCCGTGACAACGGGCCGTGGCAGGGACTTTGCTGTCTGCAGCGGCGTGCGCACCTTCATCGTGGGCTGCAGCTTCGCAGGTGGCTGCGGCGGCGAGGAGGAAGCCGTGCTCTGCACCGACGTCCCCCTCGCATCACCCGGGGTGGGCGGTGGGGTCGACGCTGGCGACGTGTAGGAGCTGCTGCGGCACACCTGCGAGGACTGCGAGGTTTGCGACACGTGCTGCGTGTCCCCGCTCTTCGTCGCCGTCACGTGCAGATGTGTTTTGCGCCGCACCTGGCCAATAGTGGGGGCGGGATCAGCTGTGCGGTGCCCCGACGCCGCCGCAGTGGTCGGCGCGGTGTGGCGCGTTTGTCGTCGTGGCCGCGGTGCCTCTGCGCCGTCCGTCACCGACGTGCTGCTGCTGCTCGTCGTGGCCGCCTCCGGTCGCTGGCCACGCGTGGAGCTCATCGGTGTTGTGGTTTTGCTCACTGCCCGCACGCCGGCGGGGTGGGCCGCACCAGGCTCGATCGGGCCCGCGCCGCCGCGCTGGATGCCGCCGCTACTGTGGTGCAGTGGACGTCCGAGAGAACTCGTCTCACTCGCGCTGACGTTGTTGCTGTTGTTGTTGGCGCACGAGGAGGACGCAGAGGGGCGACTGCGGCCCGGCAACGCGGCACCTCCGCCTAACTGCGCGACATCAAGGACGGGCGGCATCGCAAGGGCGGAGGAGCGCGGCGTGGCTACGCCGGGGCTGTCCTTCCGCTCCGTGCCGGGGAGGTGGGCGAGGCTGCTCACCGTGGGCTGCGTGAAGCGCGGGCCGTGCACGATCTCCACCGTCATACTCGGTCGCCGGACTCCGCCCACCGAGGAAGGCAAGGGGTGCGGCGCCGCTGCAGCCGCGGCAGAGCGCGGCGTTGTGCCTGACGCATGCAGTGTCCGGTGCGAGGAGGCCGAGCGGGTGGTGGCGGAGGCGTTGTTGCTGTGGTTGTTGCCAGTAGCGGAGGTTGTCGACGTTCCCGCTGAAGTCGGCTCCCGCACCCTCTGCGTGGGTGTGCCGCTGCGACGAGGCTTTCGCGCTGACAAGTTGCCCGATGCCGTTCGCGGGGTGAGGCTTGCCGGCGACTCCGCGTTTCGTGGCGCTGCCGCATGCCGCTTGGTCTGCGACGATGGCGCGGAACGATTCACAGCTGCGGTGTTGCTGGTGTTTGGCTGGACCTGCGGCCGGTTGGAGTTGAGCAGCCCCGGGCTGTCGCTCGACGAGCTCTCCCGCCGCGATGTCGCACTGGAGGGCATTGATGCGTATTTGCAACTGTCTATTTCTCTTCAAAGATGTCGCTATTGTTTATTGATATTAACCGGTTAAAACCAATTTTTTTTTTTACAAAGACGCCAAAGTACACGAGCAGGACATACAAGTTAAAAAAGAATTTGAAAAAAAGGAACGGGAAAAGAAAACGATGTTTGCAACGATGAAGTAGATCGCTGGGCTGAAAAGAAGAAAGCTCTTCTGGGACGCAAAGTCAAAATACACGATACACACAATTCAGTCAAGACAAACAGTAACTTAGGTCACGATTGAGAGGTTACCAGTGCCAACGTTAGAAAAGTGAAGGAGCGTGTCAACGTTCCAGATCGATGAAAAAACAAAGAAAAAGAATCGCAGCAGATTTCAAAAGTTCGAAAAAAAGAAGTGTCGCGAACGAACAACAACGACAATAGGAGGAGAAAAGAAAAAAAAACCTCTACCTCAGCTCAGACTGAGTTCAATCTAAAGAAAAGTAAGTGATGCAATTTACGAGATGAGAAATAGCGTGAATCAGTTTTGTAGCTGGCACTCAGTGATGCGTTGATGAGTCAAGTACCCTTGCTCTTTTGCGACCAAGTTTACGAATTGGATAGGATATACCGAGAAGAAAAAAAGCCGCCAGCAGGTGAAATAAGAGAAGGTATAATAGGGAAAAAAAGAGGGACGAGGTAGAGTCGTGTTGCCAGTTTTTTAAACCTTACTGCCAAATGGTGAACGCACCGCAATGAGAAACATCATTTTCGCAAAGTAAAGTTGTTCGACATTCTGTATATATTACAACACTTGGATTGTTCAGTCCCTTTTTTTTTTTTGTTCATCGTGAGCTAGTCGTGTTTATAAGGACCACAAAATCCCTCGCACGTGCAAATTGCCTGGGCATTCAATGCACTGCTTAACAAATAGTAGAATTGCAATTGTTTTTCAATATAATTTAGTAACTTTGTTAACTAGCAAAGAAAAAAAGCTTTACTCTTTTGAGACAGCAAAATAATCGGCGATGCTGCGCAACACTCGAGAAAAAAAAGAGAAGAAGAAAAAAGACAGATAAACTAACTGGCAACTAGCATTCACAAAAATCAGCGCGATACAAAAACAAGCAAAATTTAAAAAGCAAGAATAAAGTGGAAAGGTCAATAGTAAACAAAACTAAAAGAAAATGGCAGAAAACAAAAAGAGGAGCTTGCACGCCCACGAAAAACAGAGTAGTATACGGGATCAGTTACAAATGTTTCGAAATCCTCTCGGCTTTTTTTTCTTTTATGTCCGACATGTAGAATCAATTCGCCGCACATAAAACATGTCAGTTTTGACGCACAAAACATATCGACTGGTGGCATTTTTTTTCTTTGATTAGATGCGGAGAAAGAGGGAGGAAACAAAATGCCCGCAGTCGCCCAGCAGTTCCACACCTCCCGTGCTTTACTTTGGCGTCCTCCCCATCAACGCATCTACGCCTGAGTGGGTGGACCAAAGAGAGAAAGATTGCTCGCGAAGTAAAAATGAAAGAAAAGAAACTGATTTAATTGGTATAGAAATCTTTAAAAAGTGTATAATAGTGAAGGACAGGTTGATTGCTATAGAAAAAAAAAACAGCTTCTAGCTGTTCTTGTCGCTTTGGGTGCCCGCACTAGGTAGTGGGTATGCCTCGCATCCCCTTTCAAGCGTGTTCTTTTTCTCCCGTCGTTCAAACTCCTTATTTTTTTTCTCCACGTCAATTCAGCCGTCTTGTTGAAATGTACATGAACTCGTTAAGGACAAGAACGGGCCTCGAGTTGAAAGAAAAGGAGAAAGAAAAGCTTGCAGAACGTAGAAAAAGAGAAAAAGTAGAGAAACAAGGGGTGGAAAAAAAAAGGAGAAAAGAAACACTAAAAAAAAAGAAGAAAAAAACTGGCGTTCATCTGTATCAGCGGCAGTATCTTACATGTGCGAAACAAGTGAGAAACAAATAAGCCTCTTTATGCGGCAAAGCACTTGTTTACAACAAATAATGGAACTCATTATCAGCTAAAAGAAAAAAACCAAAATTAAAATTCAAATAAAAAATCTATGCTGTCCTTCGAAAAAAAATAAAAATGCATTAAGCTTTGCGCATCCTTATCATCCAAGACGCGCGAGGCAAACACGCGGTCAAAGTCAAGAAAAACAAAAGAAATTAATTAGTTAGAGAGCACGTTCAAGTATGGGGCGGAAACAACAAGGAGGGAGAAAAATGCGTATGTATATAACACCTTCTCGTGAAGCTGGTGGAGGCGTCGCTGTTTTTTTTTTTTTTCTTCTGTTTTGGAGAGTGTTGACTGACCTACAATTCTTTAGCGCCTAGGCATTGCTTTCGAGAAGAAGTAAAGGAAGAGGTGCTTTTATGTTGACGTTAGTAAAAAAGAAAAGAAAAAGTATTTTGAGGGTTAATTGGAATCGAAATTTGATCAACGAAGGAACAGAAGGAAAATAGGCGCCTGCACTCCAAAACACAACGGAACAGCAGCAAAGGATTAGCACGAAAAAAAACGGTAAAAAAAAAACAACTTATAATGACGGCGGGGAATGCGTGAGAGGAGGACGGCACCGTTGAAAGTACTCCGCCTCCTCCTCTTCCTCCTCCTCTCCGTACCAGCCCTCCTCGTCCTCGCCCTCCTCCTCGTAGTAGTACTCCCCTTCCTCCCCTTCCTCGTAGGTGTAGTAGTACCCGTCCTCGCCGTAGTAGCCGTACTCGTCTTCCTCGTAATACTCCCCTTCCTCCTCGTCTTCATAGTAGTACTCCCCCTCTTCTTCGTATTCTGCCTCCTCGCCCGCCCGACCAGCGGCAGCGTCAGCACCGGCGCGGTACGGCAGCGAGCGCGGGTCTGCGTGGTGGGCAAGAGTGGCTGGACGGTCACGACGCGCGCCAGGACTCCGCTGGCAGCCGGGACTGCCAGGCGAGCCGGTCATGCGCCGCCGGTTCGAGCGCCGGCCGGGGCTGCTGGGCTGCGGCGACACAACGGCAGCAATGGCGGAGGTGGTGGTGGTAGTGGTGGTGGCGCCTGCGAATTCAGCCGGAGCGGAGCGGCGACCATTGCGGCTGCCGCTGCCGCCCGCCGCACCGTCGTACCCACCCGTGCTGTAAGGGTCGTGGTAGGCCGCACTGTTGCTGCGGTGCATCTCAGCAGAAGCGTAGGACGTGCTCGCCGGTGCCTTTCCACGCTGTGCGCTGCCGCTGTTACTGCCACTGGTGTTGTGAGAAGTGTTGTTGTTGCTGCTCGCGTTCATGTGGTAGAGGCTGGCGCTAGAGTTGGGCACGGGACGCGACTGCGGCCGCGTCGGCTCCTCCGGTGCCTTGGCAGGGGCGAGCACGTTCAGCTGACCGCGCACGAGAGAAGCGGTCACGCCAATCACATCCCGCACCTGCTGCACCATGCCGAAAGGTCCCCACCGCGTGTTGCCGCCGCCGCTGCTGCTGCCCGCGCTCGTCGACGCTGCGGCTGCGGCCGCGGCAGTGGAGGTGGCCGTGGTGGAAGAAGCGGAGTAAAGGGCACCGCCAGACATGCCGGTGTTTCTGCTCTGCGAGCTCTTCATCGCGGAGGCAGAGGAGGATGTAGTAAACGGAGCGTGCCCCACCTGCGGACGGGACAGTGCCGCATCTGAAGCCGTCGTCGAGTGCGCCAGTGCACCCGCACCACCACCACCACCACCACCGGAGGCGGCGCTGTGAGCGGCGGACGAACGTGGCAGGGGCGGCTTCGGCAACCGCGACAGCGACGGTTCTGCGGTGGAGAGACCGTGGCCGCTGGTGGTGCTGCGCTGCGATTGGTGATGCGGGTGGTGTCCGTGGCTGCCGTGCGGCTGCTTGAAGAAGCCCACGGGCGAGTGCGGCTCCATCGTGGGGGGCTGCAGCGGGCTTGGCGGGCTCGCACCGAGACGGCTCAGCTGCCGCACCGACCGCGGGCTCGGCGGCTCGCGCTTGTCGTGCACGACGCTGAACAGCCGCGTCTGCTGCGGTGGCGGACACGCCGGCAGGACGCCGTGGATGGGCGAGGGCGGCACCCCGGCAGCTCGGAGGCTCATCGCGGGGGTCACGCCACTGCCGGGCAAGCTGACGCCGCTCAGCGTGCTGCGTGGGGCACCCTCGAGCAGACTGTGCGGCATCATCAACGAACTCGCGGGGCTCAGCGGGGCGGAGTGCAGCACATCGCACGCTGAGACGCCGCCGGGTGTGTCGACAGCGCCAGGGACACGACGCGGTGCCGTCATGTTGGCCGGACCGTCCTTGGAGAGGAAGACGGTGTTGCTCGCCACCCGCGTGTGCGTGAAGGCGCGCGAGACCGGCGCCGTGAGCGGGGAGCCGCCCATCAACGTCGCCGCTGTCGCCTCCGCCGCGTCGCTCGACAGCCCGGCGGTGCGGCTCGTTGCCGCGGTGGTGCTGACCCGCTCCTTGTCGATCGACTCCGGCAGCGTCAGCGAGGTCGAGGACAGGCGCCCGTGTGCGATGGTGGTGGTGGTGGTGGTGGTGGTGGTCGACTCGGCACCGTGCACAAAGTACGTCTGCAGCGGTGTCATGAGATCGCGGCGAACGGCGAGGGTCTCCATCCAGGTGAGCCACTGCTCCACGTCCGCCTCCTTCAGCAGCAGGTCGAAGTCGATGAGGTAAAGGAAGTCCAGCTCCAGCTTCGTCATCTCCGCCAGGGGGATGCCGGAGGAACGCGCGAAGTGGGCGTTGAGCCGGGTGGAGCTGTGCTCGTCGTACACCTTCGCCGCCACCAGGATCGCCGTGGTTGTCAGGCGGTACCAGTTGGCGTGCGTGATGCTCAGAAACTCGGAGGCGCACTGCACCGTCACGCGGGCCAGGTAGGCCAGTGCGGCGATGAACACCATGGGCGCCATCTTGCCGTGGTGGCGGCCGAGCGCGGCGAGGAGGGCAGGCACGGTTTCCTCCGCCGCCACCTCCGCCTGCCGCGCCTGACCAGCCGCACTGAAACAGAGCGTCCGCGGTGGTGCTGGCGGCTGCGACAGCGGAGGAGGTGCCGAGATGGCGCGGGCGGCGCCGTGGAAGGACGCGCTCAGCTCCCGCGTGTGCAGCCCGTGCGTGTTCTGCGCCGCGTTGGGGAAGCATGGCGGGTAGGCGCGGCCGTTGGGGCTGTACACCGCCGCCGCGCTGAAAGTCGCCCCGTGGGTGCTGACGGGCGACATGCCGCTGCTGCGAGGGGAGTCGAAGGAGAGCGTGCTTGTGGCGAGATCACGGTTGCTGTCCCCGCGAATGAGCCGGCGCTGGCTGTCCCGCCACGCAGCAGGCGCGTTGGCGACGCGACGCTCGCACTCGTCCATCAGCTCCTCCAGCGCCACCTCGTAAAAGGTGGCGAAGCGCTCCATGGAGAAAACGTCTTCGGTTTTCTGCACGCCGTTGGCCGAAACGCGGCGCGGCAACGACGACGATGGCGACGCTGCGCCACTAGCAGCAGCAGCAGCGCCACCAACGAGGGAGTGCGGAAGGCTGTAAAGCTGCCGCACACCGATCGGGTCTTCGCCCGCCACCACAACAACACGCGCTGCGGTGGTTGTGGTAGTGGCGTGCTCGTGCATCGAGCTGAAGGAGTGGTCCGCTGACGCCGCCGCGACGGCAGTGCTGCTGTTGCTGCTATCACTGCCAGAGGCATTCGCAGGAGCAGCGGTGGCGGCGGCGTGTTGGGTGATCGCCTCCATCGCCTGCATCGCGAACGAAGCTGGTCGTGGTTTCTGCGTGCGTGGTGCAGCCGCCGTGAAGGTGGTGCTGGTGGTCGGTGCGGCTCTGGCAGGAGCGGCACCGCCTCTGCCGGTCTCCTCGACCGCCACGAGCGTGCTCGAGTTGGGGAAGGATTGCAGACTCCACTCCGCCGGCTTGGCGGTGGCGGCTAGTGAGGGCCCGAGGAGCAGCACATCGGCGCAGCTGGACGGCGGAGAGACCGCCTCGCCGCAGCCGTTGCCCATCGCATTGAACTCGTCCGCCACACCGCTGTCTTGGTCTGAGTGTCCACCGCACCCGCCATCGCTTTCACTGCCGTCAGAGCTGGTCGCATTTCCCTCTCCATCGGTGCGGCGATGCGCTCGTCGTGCCACCCGTCGATCAGCCGTCACGGCGGCGGCGGCAAGAAGACTGCTGTCGGCATCGCTCTGCAACGATGTGCTTGACGCAAATTTCGAATTGAGAATGAAGGCGCGACGTGCGGAATGGGGGGCCTTGAGAGTGGTGTGATGCACTGTTGAGGATGCCGCGTGGAGACCTTCGCTCTCGACCGGTGAGGCGCCCACGACAGCTGCGGTGGTGTTTTCAGCGGCGTAGTGCGGCGCTGCCGAAACTGATTTTTCAGAAGGTGAGTGCATGCTGAATTCAGCTAAAAGTGAAAGAAACAAATAGAGGAAAGAAAGGAGTTGCGATCGGCACTGCAATTCCTAGTGCGCCTCTCTTTCTTTAAACAAATGCAATTGGATATTTCAACGGCGAGAAGAGTCACTATACATAAAACCACAGATGGGAAAAAGAAACTGAAAAAAAAAACTAAAAGCTACTCACGTTGCAGCACCAATACACATGGGCCAAGAGCAAAGAAAAAAAAAACGCAGCAACGACACAATGCACCAGCTTCTCACGAAACTGAAAAGGTGAACAGCAATATAGAAAGGCAAAACAGCAAATTTCAAATCCCTGGCACCGCGTTCTACGCAACCGGGAAAAGGAAAAAGAAAAGGGGGAAAAAGAGAATATATATAAGTTACTGTACTCTAGTGTAGAAGGTGCAATACGAGAAAACAAAAGAAGAAGAGATGGTGCGCAACAAAGACAAAGCGGAGCGAATAACTTTCACTCTCAAGAAGGGTTACAAAGAAAAAGGAAAAAGAGATGGAGCGAGAAATGAAGTTTTTTGGGAGAAAAAAAAGGGAAAAGACGCAAAAGAATGCGCGAAGGTGAGAAACAAAAGTCGTGTGGGATGGTTAAGGCACACGAAGCGTTAAACGAAAACAAAAGAGGCAAAGGCGCAAAAGGGGATGAGAAAGAGTGAAGGGGAAAAGAAAAAAGAAAAACGCGTGCGTATAGAACAAAGCAAAGTGTTGCGAACAGCTGCCACCCACACCTTTAAAGACACTTTTTACTGATGCTCGGTCAATCGAGCTTTCACTACTAGAATTGGAAAAAAAAAGGAGGCAAACAAATGTTGTGCAAACCCTCTGTGAGCTTCTTTAGTTGTCGTTCCTCGCGTGCACGTGAAGAAAGAAGAAGTAACAAAAAAAAAAAAGAGGTGAAGAAAAGAAATAGATATATATAGAGAGAGAGATGTTTTAGGGAACGCAAAGAGCGCGAGGAGTAAACACAAAATAAAAAGACAAAGCAAAAGCAACTTTATCCAATGCAAAACGCGAACTCACTCTAAGGCGCTCGAGCCGCAATGCAGAGGAAGTTAGAAAACGAATAAGTGTGCTTCTAGGTTTTGAGATCAACCAAAGAGAACACGCTTGGATGAAAGAAAAGAAAAAGGTTTGTTTGCCCTCCACCACACAACAGCGCGGCTGTGTCTGATGAGATTAAACCGAACACTAAAAACAGAAAGTGAAAATTACTGTAATTCACCACAACGCTGATCCATGCACAGGTCCTAATACAATATTTTTTCTCTCAAAAGGAAAAAGAACTTTGCAGAGTTGTAAAGGTTGTACTTGAATTAAACTGGAAAGGCCTCGGATATTGCTTTGCGAAGAAAAATAAAAGATGAACCTCCTTGAAACAACTGTTGTTCTAGGTGTATTCACACTTTTTTTTTTTTGCACCACTGACAATCCACCGATCTTCCTCTTTCTGTCCTTTTCTTTTTTTCTTAGACGATCGCAGTCGTAGAAGCTTCACAAGAGGTAACAGCGCAATGTGGTGTATTTTGTATTGCCTTTCCTGCTTACTCTCTCTCTCTCGACTTTCTGCGTGTACTTTTATGATTACTGCGGTGGGTCAACAACAAAAACAAAAAAATGCCCACTGCAGTCCGCGCCCTGTATCTTCGCAGCTGCTGGTTGGGCAGTGAAGGCTAGCGTGAGTATTTTAGCCTCCTAGTTTTCCTTTTTGTTTGTTTGTTTGGCTCTCCTACAAACGGCTAAGCTGGGTTTTATTGAGCTCCTCGTTGTAGGGTTTTTTTTTTTCAACTAACGTGTACCTGATAGAAAGACGAGTGTGAAAGCCACAACAGATGTTTGCAGACAAAATATGCGCGCACAGTTTTTGTTTTTTTTGAGTGTGATAAGCACCATGCACAAGACAAAAGGGAAGACGGCAAAGGCAGAGAAAAAAGGTACAGTAGCGTGAAGCGGAGAAATCCCACAGTGAAGCGCTTCGGCATTCCAACTTCACCCATAAAGCTTCGCTAACATATCACTAGGTTCAATTTCTTTAGCTATGAATATGCAAACGTAAGTGCGTTGTGGTAGCAATTCCAAGCCACAAATTGGTTTGAGCGTGTCTTCCACGTGTTGCACACCGGTACCAGGTCTCAAGATTACAGTCGCTTCGCTTTGGCAAATATTTCGACAAAACGCCATCGTTGTTTGCTTTTGTTTGTGTTTTCTGTGTTGGTGCAACTATACCAGTTGCTGTTTTACAAAAACAAAGCAAAAAAAAAAGACTCTTTTCGAATGAGAAAGCATCGCTAGCATATGTGCCTCCACGATCCATTGCATCAAGATTACCTGTTCCGCAACAGATCATTGTCAGGTTTTTGTTTGCAACTCTGCTCACCCTGTTTCGTGAATCGAAACCTCAAGTGCGTGCAGCACAGCCATTACTGCCTGTGGGTGCGGCGCTGAGGGAAAAAGAAAAATGAAAACGATCACGAAACAGATGGCGACGATGTCTAACCCAAATCGAAGCAAATAATAGTAGTGGGAAACGTATGAAAACTAATTACAAAAAAAAAAGATGAAGAGAGCACTCTTCAACCGAAATATTTTTCAGCATACACACTTGGTTGCTTTTCTTTTTCTCTTTCACTCAACCCTTTTTTTATTCTTGTAAAACAGGGTAGAGTCGCGAAAACTAAAGAAGAAACGAATTGAAGAAAAGTGAAAATGAAAATAAATAAGATGCAGGCATGAGCTTGACTGCACGTTACCGAAACAGACAAAAACGTCATGCACTGCACATGTTCACATGAACACCTACCGCGACACTGACTATCCACAGCGCTCGGTGGCTGCTCTCTATCTCTTTTTCTCTTTAATACGAAGAGAGGGAGAGCTTTGAGAAGGAAAAAAAAAGCGCATGTAACGTTTGCCTCATCCACTTTGCAAAACTATTATTGAATGAAAAAAAAACGCACCGAACAAACAAATGACACCGTGTTGTAATAAATAGGATCAAGAAAGAAGTGAAGCAGGTTTTGGGCACTGTACGCACACGCGCACAGCATCCCTGCTAAACCAAAAAAAAAGGGGAGAAAAGGTAAGGTTTGAAAATATATAGTTGTATGTGAGAGAAAAGGAGGACTAGCAGAGTGGAGTGAGAAGAGGCAAAAAGACCGAAGACGGTCAACGGTTCGACGAGGCAGAGAATTTGCTTGGGAGAGTGAGTACGATAGAGGACGACGAATTTGATGTACAACAGTTCGCTACCTCTACCGCGGAAGAAGAGAGAAGAGAACCAGGCGACGTCCCATTGCTCAAACCTAAAAGGGAAAGAAAATGACAAAGCGCTTTTCTATCCTCTTCTCCTCTTTGTTTTTTCCCCCAATTCCATCTCTCACGCCGCACGTTACTCAGCTGCCCTGTAGTCCCCACTCACCACCAGCTCCTCCAGCTCCTCGATGTTCTTGACAGAAGCGGCGTGCTTCACAAGGTAGGCGCCGAGGCGCAGCACGTCCTCCTTCGCCGCCAGCCGCTCCTCGTCCACCTCGATCGAGTCGAGGTCCGCCACGTGGGCCAGACCCACCGTGCGGCGGATCATCTCGCTGCCCGCGAAGCCCACCGTGTCCACCCACACCTGCTTCAGCAACTCCGCCACGTAGCCCGGGAAGGCGAAGGCGTCGTCGCGAGTCTCCGTCTGCGCCAGCGCCGTGAAGGTAGCGTAGAAGGTGTCCCAAAAGGTGTGCAGGCTGCGCAGGAGCAGCTGCGGGGTGGCGGGCACGACGCTGCTCAGGTCAGCCGCCACGCGCGGCTCCTCCTCGTCCGACGCGGGCTCCGTCGCTGCCCCGGTGACGTCGCGGCGGTGCTGCTGCTCCAGCAGGGCGGGCAGGGCGATGTAGTTAATGAGAAGGTTGCCGATCACCGTGCCGAGGTCGAAGCCCATCGGGCCGTAGAAGCCGAACTCCGCGTCAATCGCCTTTACCCGGTGCGCGTCAACGAAGACGCTGCCGCTGTGCAGGTCGCCGTGCAGGTGCGCTTCTGGGCAGTTCATGAAGCGGTGCTTCAGCTGCGCGGAGCGGACCTTGAGCAGGGCATCCTGGCGCAGCAGCGACGCCACGAGCGCCTCCTGCGCGGCTTCGTAGTTGTTGCGCGGGTGCACGATGTAGGGGTCGGTGAAGAAGAGGTCCTCGGTGATGCCGCACATGTCCACGTTGGTGAACTCCTGCACCGCCGCCTTCTTGCTCTCCCGGTCCTGGGCCAGGTCGGAGGTGAAGAAGAAGACGCGGCCGAGGTAGCGGCCCAGCAGCGGGCTCACGTGGTCGAGGTGGTGGCCGCGGACAAGCTCGCGGCGCCAGATGACGCAGTCCGACAAGTCCTCCACGGCGGTGGCGGCCATCGTCGAGTTGTGGAAGAGAACGCGCTCGACCACCTCCGTCTCGAAGCGGTAGTGCGAGCGCAGCGTGTCGGCCTCCAGGCGGTTGCGGTCCAGCGTCAACGGCCACGACTCACCGACGCAGCGCACGTATGGGAGGGACTGCTTGAGGACGGCGCGGCACACGCCCTGGCTGTTGAGCAAGCGGAAGACCAGATTCAGGTTGCCGTCACCCACCTCCTCCGCCGACACGACCTCGCCGTGCTGGAGGCGGGTGCTGCCGTGCAGAGGCAACCATTCGTCCAGCGTCTTCTCGACGTAGTCGACGACGGTGTGGACGTTGAGGGTGGTGTAGCCGGACGGCTCGCTGGAGCTGCTGTCACCGCTGAAGGTCACGGGCTTGCCGTTGGGGCTGCGGTGGTTGACCGAGTTGACGTCCTGCGCGGCCGAGTTCGACTCGTCAGACGCGATCTCGGGAGCGCCTTCGATGTCGATGAGAGACATTTTAATTGTTTTCTTTTTCCTTTTTTTGTGTGTCGTTTGTGTGCTGTTCGTAAGTGAGTACGGGGAAGTAAATAAGTCAATTGTTTTTCTTTAGAAGTTTTTCGTTTGTTTGTTTGTTTGTTGTTTTATCTTTAACGATTACGGTGCTGTTCTTATCTGTAACGGTGTGTAGATCATTTAATACAAAAAAAAAAGCAAACGCATAAGAGTTAGGGATAGAAACTAGGAATTAGAAGTTTTTCTGTAAGTAGTTTTTTAAAAAAAAAAACAGAAATAAAAGCTCCTCAAATTAGCAGCCTTTTGAGCTGGTCAGATGGTACTCAGAGCCGCAACGAATAAAAAGACAGTATCCGACGAAGCTGATGAAGCGGCTGCGTCTGAGTAAAAAGATCCGCACCTAGACTTCGTTGTCGGGTGGTGCTCTGACGAACGTTTAACAAAATGGAGCAAGCGTCTGCTAGGAGCAGGTATATGGTGAAATTCAATGGAATGGAACAGCACCTGGCATCTCCTTACGGTTATGCAGTTGTAAACGCTTCAATGCAATGTTGAACAATCAATTTGAGTATCGCTTTCGTTACTTCATCACTAGCTGATGATTCGATCATGTACGCAGCGGAAGCGCCACATACAACCCAAAAAAAACTATCCCATCAGAAAAAAAAAAGAATTTACAAAACACGGCAACCAGTTCAGATACAGAAAAAAAAAAAGAAGAGTGAAGAAGCTTCTCTTCTGCGAAAGAGGGAAGTGTAGGCGAAGAAGAAAAAAAACTAAAACGCAGCCTTGCCTACAAGGCGCAATTATATACATACATCAACAGAAAAGAAGCAGCGAGGAGAAATGTTCCAGGCCCTTTGAGGTCTTTCCGGAGTTAGTTGACGGCTTTCGACGGCGCACGCGTGGAGGGCCGTGCGGCAGAGTCCAGCGAGCCCGACGTGCGCGTCACCGAAGGCGACCCCGACTCCGCCGACACACGCGCCACCACCTCGTCGCCAGCCTGCCTTGCCGCCACGGCCGTCTCCAGCTTCGACAGTCGCGCAACCAAGCCCTTGTTGGTGCTCTCTAGCGTGTCCATCCGTTGGAGAAGCTGCTGCGACGCACGCGACTGCTCCTCCATCAGCTGCATCAAGCGGTCCATCATCGGGTGAGAAGCAAAGTTGTTGTGCGAGGCTGTGGTGGACTCCACTGTGGGGTGGTGAGGCCCGGCGGCACTGCCCATCTGAAGCGAGTGCCGCGGCGTCACAAAGTTGCGCCGCGACGGGACACTCGAGGAAGAGTTCGAAAACGGATTGGCGCTCGACGCCGACCGCTGCCGCTGTGCCTCCACGGCGCCGTCAGCAAAGTACTCGGCCATCTCCGGCGTGCTCACGCCCACCTCCTCCACCCGCACCGGCGCACCGTCCACCACCGCACAGTGGCGCCGGTCCAGCGCACCGCCGTCGAGGCTGCCCAGCTCGCGCAGCGTCGACGACTCGGGGCTGCGGCGCATCGACAGCCGCGGCGTTGTGGCCAGCGAGGAGTTCATCGACGCGGCCTGCGAGCTGGTGGCGCGCACCGTGTCCTCCACCGGCTCTCCGCGCAGCGCGACGGTCGGCGGGGGGCTGCGGCTGCACCCGAGGCTGCCGTGGCGGTGGCGCCGAATCGACGACGGCGTGGCGCGGCTCTGCTTGTACGACTCCCGAATCTCCTCCGGCGTCTCCGCCTCCTCGCCCTCGCCGGCACGCGCGTGCGGCGCGCCGACGGCGGCAGAAATGAGCGACGCGTGGCGGTGCGCACGCGAGGCGACGTCGGCGCGGGCGGCCGCGTTGGACGCCGTCGAGGTCTCCGCGTTGGCGGCGGACGGGGCGTAGAGGCTGCCGCCGGCGCGGCCGTGCACGACCGGGTAGTGGAACTCGTCGCCCTCGCGGGACACGACGCTGATGACGGCGTCGTTGCGGGTGGAGTGGCTGCTACGGCGCTCCTCTGTGGCGACGTCGTACAGTCCCGGTGAGGTGAGGCTCGCGTCCGCCGCGCGAGGGCTCGGGGAGGCGGGGCCGGCAAACACCTCCGTCATCGAGATCTGGCCGGGGGTGGTCGCGTTGGAGGTCGTCGTGTTGCGTGCCCGCTCATCTTGCTCCTCGACGGGGAAGACAAACATTGGATCTCTGAAAATCTCCGCCATCCTATTGAGAAAGGGGGAGAAAAAAGGGGGAAAAGGGGGTTGGTGCTGTTGATGAAGACAGCAATGCTCTTGTAAATCTATCTAAAAAGAATCAAGATGAAGTGTGGGGACGTCAAGGTAGTCGAAACGGAACAATCGTTGTTCTTCTTCTTCCTCTGTGGGAAGTGAAAAGCTGGCAAAACAAAATCAAGGAAAATCTTTGAAACAGCTGTACAGCGAACGTAGTATCCCTGCAGTGTGCAGAACAACAAAAAAAAAAGTGCAGAGGTGTATAAATGTTTTGGTGTGAGTGTGTTGAAAGTGTATGGAATCCGCAAACGCATAGATGCTTGTTTGCCAGTCTTCGTATACAAACACGCGCACAACGATCAACGAGGAAGTGCGAAACGAAAGAGAAAAAAAAACACCGAGAGGATGCTTTGGTGGGAGGTTCAACAAGGAAAAAAAAACAGAAACAGAGAGAGTATATGTAGAAGGAATAATAACTGGATAGTAGTCCAGGAATAATAAATAAGAAGGTGGAGAGAAGCAGCTGCAAAAGCACAAAAAGAAAAACCTGCTTTGGTCGAAGTGGCGGCAGCAGATGAAAAACAAAGGCAAAGAAGATTGGAAATAAGAAAAGGAGCAAAGAAGAGACACCAGTAAAAAGAAAAGTGTTACAATGTTTTCAGTGTGTTTTTGAGCTGTTAACAAGAACATCAATCATTTTCATTCCATAGGGTAGGTCTGGTTTCTGGTCCTTTGCATTTCTGCTACAGTGAAAAAAATTATAAAATCACTTCATATTTTTGTTTTTGTTTGTAGGCTTTTATTGATTCATTTTTCAAGTTTTATGCCTTCTATTCTTTTTTTTTTTTTTTTACAGGAAAGCAATACACGTCCAGCTGAATATAGACCTTTTCAGCAAAACAAAGAAGAGGCAATGCGTTCATCGCACCGCTCGGCGCACGCCTGCACCGTGGCCGCATTGGCAGTGCGGCGTTGTCTTGCCACGCGCATGTCGTACACCACACGCGCATGCGCCAGCACCGCACTGTCCGCCTCGGCGTCAGCGTCCTTGCGCTTCTCAGCCGTCTCTGCCTCCGCTGGCGCTGCGGAGGTCATCGAAGGAAGGGCAGGGGCTGGTGCTGCGGTTTCATGGACACCGCCAATTAACTCCTGCAGCTCGGACAAACTCGGAGGGGGAAAAGGTGCGTCAGCGGACTGGCTGCCTGTGGACGGCCCTTCGTTCTCGGTAAATCGCGTTGTTTTCTCATCTGGCAGACTCTCCGTGCCTTTTCTGATGAGCGACGCCTCACCAGCACGCTTTTCGTCCTCTAACGGCGCCTTCATCACCTGATCGTAGTAGTCACCACCCCGTCCAGCAGCAGCAGCACCAGCAGCAGCGGCTGTCGGCGGCTTGACCACACTGGACGTCTGCCCCTGAGATTCCAGCTGCCGCAGATAAGCACCAAGAGGCCCGTCGTCGTCGTCGTCGTCAGCCCCGCCCGCGACTTTCTGTTCGGTATCACCGTCTTCCTTTTCCTTCTTCTCACCTCGCACAGCGTCCGTCTCCTTCCCCGCCGCCGTCGCCGCCGCCGCGGGGTGAATGTTGCGCTGGAGGACCGCCTTGTACGACGCCGTCACGAACACGCCCACCTCCAAATCCTTCTGGGCGAGGGCCTTGCCGTCGCTGCCCCGCTCCTCCGCCTTGCGCTGCTGCTGCAGACGTCGGAGCAACATCCTCTCCTTCTCGTCTTTACGCAAACTCAACGCGGCCGCGATGGAGGAGCCGAACTTGCTCTCCTCGCCCTTCGCAGCAGACGTGGCGGTGGCGGAGACGGTGTTTAACAGAGGTGGTGCTGGTCGCAACTCGTTTCGCCACTGTGCGCCGCCGTGAAGCAGTCGACGTCCGGACGCGTCGGCCTCAGCCATCCGCCTGCGCTGCTCCAGCGCCGTCAGCGGGGCAGCCGTACTTTTGTTGCCCACGGGCGCACCGGCTGATCCATAGGTGTTACTTCCCGGTACGGGTGGTGCCCTGACGGGCAGCGTGACCTCGCTGTCACTGTCCTGTGAAGATGACGAATGCGAGGAGGAGACATCACTGTCGCGATCGAAAAGCGACATCGCGGATGCCAAGACTACGTGTTGTGCCTGTACAATGACACAAATTCAGGGCTCTGCAGAAAAACACACAGAACCACCACGTGATTTGAAAAGCAAAATAGAAAAGGGGGAAAAAATGAGGGGAGATGGGGAAAAACAGAAGATCACATATTGGTTAAGGGCCGGTCTACGTCGCAACTAGCTATTCCACACTTCTTTTAAAAAAAAAGTGCGCTTCATTCAATCTAACTAAATATTAAAAAGTTTATCCGTTCCCCTTCAGCGTCAATTCGAGGTTTTGCTCTCATCCATTCCACAACAACAAATAATTTTATACTCCTTCAAATCTTTTTTTCTTCGCTTTCCAAATTCATCCTTAGCCACAGCAGAGGTACAGTGGCCGAGCGGGCGACACCCCGCCGCGCACCACACGGGCACTCAGAAGATATGTAATAAAAAAAGAATGTGCGTCATGAAGGGTCGGAAACACGGACCATATCAGATTCATCAGCGTGCGCGCGTCCACGCGGGTGCACACGTGCGTGCAAGAAGCCGTGCCCCACACACACAGCCTAGCCAGTCCAGCAGCACCTCCCCAGAGGCACGCCGCCGCCGCACCGCGCCGTCCCACCCACGGCCACGCAGCAGCGTCCCCCGTTGCCATTCAGTACCGCTCGGCATCACGCAAAGGATGTCAGTTGGTTAATTCTGCTCTTGTGGAAGAGGAGAGGAGCGCACTTCACGCATCATCAGCAACGCGGGGAGAGAGGGGGGCCACGCAGGCGTGCAGGCAGGCAAAAGCAGGGCGGTACACAAAACCATGCACGCCCGCGCACCACAACGAAAACAAAAGCACACAACCACCTACGCCGCGTGCATGCAAGAAAGCAGGCACGCACGCGCCTTGGAAACTCTGGGGGTTGCGAGATAGGGCTGTACCTACGAGTGCAAGGAGTCACGCCCAACCGACAACACCGGAAATAGCAGCTTTTGAAACAAAAACATTTTAAAAAAATGTCTGAGTATGAAGGTGCAAAGTGTTGGGTTCGCTGTTGAGCACGATAGATGAGAAATGTGGCAAAAATACAAAATGGGATGGTGTCCAGAAGAAAAAAGCTTCAAACAATAATAATTAAATGCAGCTAAGTAAAGATGCAGTGCAGAATTGTAGCTCGGTTCAGCAGGAGATGAGGCTTCCTGTTTTTTGCTGTGAAAACTTGACCTCAGCCCAACCACGGAGCTTTGGATCATTTTTGGTGTTACAACGGGTATCGGAGTTGAGGATGAGAAGGGTGAAAAACTGATTATCATGGATGAAAGAGTTCCGTGGTGTTTATTATTGTTTTTTTTTATTTTTCGAAGTTGAAAACCTGTAAATTCATCGTTAAGCAGCAAAAAAAAAAATCTTGTTTTTTTTTTTGGTTTTTTAGTTTCTTTGAATTGTACTGTGATCACCGCTAACAAGAGAAGTGTTTGTTCTCTTTCTCAGTCTCCTTGCGAACTGTCTTTCCCGCTCAGTGCCTTTCCGCGGTCGGCGGACTGTCCTATTCTCTTAAGCTAAGGAGCCTACCATCAAGTGGCCTACGCGGAAGAGAGGAGAGGAAAAAAAAAAGCAGCTGGCAAGGTTGTCCATCACGTCACACTTTAAAAAAGCGTGCCACGGCGAGACCGAGCAGCGACCACTTGGACGGCTCGGCGAGGTACTCCACCGTGCGCTCCCGCACCAGCGCATGTGAGGCCACCTCGTCACTGTTCTCTTCCTCAACAGATTTCGATGGCGGCGCAGACCGCTGCTCGTCTCCCGTCTGGACAGCACCATCGCCGCGCTGTAGTGTACGCCGGTCCGTGAGCGAAAGCTCCGCGTGCAGGCCGCTGCCGGCCTCAGAACCGGCCCCGCGCCGCCGCCACCACCGGCTCCATCGTTTTAGTTTGGTGGCTGCAAAGCGCAGCGGATGCGACGACCACGACGGCACCAAATCCTTTGCCACGATGGTGCGCTCCACCGCGCGGTAGCGTAGCGCGTTGCCCACTTTCTGCGTCAGAAAGACACCTTGCGGGAAGTAAAAGAGAACATCCAGCGGCGCCGTGTTGACGCCGACGACGCGCACGTTCGCCGGCAGCCGCTCGTAGAGCCACCGCTCAAAGCGATACGGGGTGAGGCAGGATTGCACCGGGGAGTAGAGAAACTCGCACATGTAAAAGCGATCCTGCAGCGTTTCTTGCACGGCATCGAGAAAGCGCTGCTGTCGAGTTTCATAGCTGGCGGAGGAAGTCGAGCTGCTGCCGTCCTCCCCGCTTCCTTTCATGAGCATGAGCACGGACTGCAGCACGTTTAACGTGGTGGGCACCCCTGCAGGGGTGGCGGCGGCACCAGCGCGCTGCGGCCGAAATGCTCCCGTGCTTTCTTCGGTGTCCGCGCTGGCAGCCGCGCCAGACGCTTTCTCAGACGTCGACGACGGTGGCGGTGCATCGGCACTGTCGTTGTTGGCTGGTGCATCGATTGTGTGGTCACGACTCACAATGGGCACCCAGTCTACCCGACGCTCAGGAAGCGGAGATGTTGTCGTCGTCGTCGTCCCGCTGCGCTCGTTGTTCTGCACTCGCACGACCTCCTCTTTGAGTCGGGCGACGTAGCCCGTTAAGGCCGCCTCGCCGCCCTCCACCATGACCGCGCACGGCGCTGCCTGTGCGATACGCGCCGCCCAGTCGCGCAGCTGCGCCGTCGAGTACGCACAGCCTGTCCGCGACTTGCTCCCTTGCCTTCCTCCCGCCTTTGGAGGAATCAGCACCAGCACACTGCGCCAGCACCACGCCGGATAGTACGGCCGGAGCCGCGCCGCCGCCTGCGCATCGACCTCCGTCACGCTCACGTAGTTGCTCATGACAAGGTCCTCTAGCAGCCACCGCACGTAGGCGGCAACCGTAGCGTCGTTGGTGCTGAAGTCGACGACGCGGCCCTCGATGTAGAGACAGGAGAGAATCGCCGCGTGCGCCATGACGCAGTGCCGCATCAGCGCCTCCACGCCGTCCGCCACCGCGTTGGCAGTCGCATCCGTCGAGCTGCGCGGCTGCTGCGGTGGGACGTGGATGTAAACCGGCGCTGGCGTCGACTCGCCGTCTTCGTTCAGCGGGCAACCCTCGCCTCTGTCCGTGTTGCCGTGATAGCGCGCGTCCTCCGCGGGCTGCGCCTCCAGCGACACAGCCGGCACGCGACGCAGTGCGTCCGACTGAAACTCCAGCGACGCCTCGCGCCTCTTTGTGGGCTCAGCCGCCGCCGACTCCACCGACAGCGACGAAGGACCGGGCAGCACGCCACCGCCTTCCGCGTTTCCGCCACGCGACGTCAGCCGGCGATGACGCCGCCGTCGCCGTGCGCCGTCGCTGCTCTTGTCGGAGAGGCGGGCGGCGACGTCGTCATCGGCGCTCGCGCGCGGCTGCACCGCCTGCACCTGCCGCAGGAGCGCCCTCCCGGTGAGCCGCGCGTGCCGCCGCCCGTGCAGGACGCGACCAGCGTCGATGGTGATGGTCGCCTCCGTTGCCGCGTCCTCGATCGTCTCGGCCGTCTCGACGTTCCACGTGTGCGGGGCCGGCACCTGCTCGGCGGTTGAGTTGCGCTGCGCGTTCATCTTGGCGGACACGGTCGAGTGCACATCCACCCAGTACTCGCTGAGGCGTGTCGGGTACACATCCGCCACAGCGTAGGACTGCGGGCGGCGCACGACGGCGTAGGGCAGCCGCACGCGTGCCAGCGTGTCCTGCACGTCCCGCAAGCTGCGGATCCACATGAGGAGAGACAGGCAGAGGTGCAGGCGGGCGGCGTAGGGGAGGGCGGCGCAGACACGCTGATGCGCCGCCGTCGCGCCCGCGCTGAAGTTCACCTTTTCGTCCGCGCTGCCGAGCGTAGACGTCGTGGACGCGCTTGCCGATGAGACTTGTGGAGCAGGTTTTTCGATCAGGTAGGCGCCGCGCCTGCCAAGGTCGACCAGCGAGGTCCAGCGCTCGACCGGATGCATGCGCATCCACAGCGCGCGACGCAGCTTAATTGCCGGTGAGGCGGGCGGCGCTGCACCTGCTGGAGGCTGCGGCTGCTCGTGCAGACACCGCCGTGCACAGTGGAGTACAGAAAGCGACGTGGATGCGGTGGCACGACGCATCCTGCCTAGACCTGTTGAACAGGGGAGCATTAGTCAACAAAATTGACAAGGCGCGGAATTTTCGAGAAAACGACGTGAAGGCTGACACAGCTGCGTAGTAGCTGAGGCCTCTTTGGCATGCAGCAGTTTTCGCTGTGGAGGGTGGAAAAAAAAGAGATACAACAGGAAGTCAGCAGCAAGAGGCACCACAAGCAAACGTCAAGAGAAGGAGGACAATGACAGTTGGAAATAATAGATTGTTTTATTAGCAATCCTACGCAGCTTAACATTTTGGAATTGGCGAAGAAAGCGCTTTAGAGAGAAGACTGAACTGCAGCGATGAGTAAGCAAAGTGCACCTAGCTCACCCAACGTGAACGCGCATCCGTCGCTTGCGAACCAGATTGTTCAACTTGTGCATCCGTTTTTTGTTTTTGCTCCACAAAACATCTTTAAACACGCTATAGTTTTCCTTTTTCTTCTAAAATCTGAATTCTGTTGAGGAAAGCACAAATCTAAATTAATCTAAGTGTCAAAAAAAAAAAAGGAAAGAGGACAAAAGCAGCGCTGGTTTTCGCAGCAGTAAGAGTGAATGAGATACGAGTACGGCAGCATCTATAAAAACAAAAATATTAAATCACTAAACACAGAAACGTCAAGAAAGACGTTAAACGAAGAGTTGAAAACAAAATCACTTAAATTTTTCTCTGTTTTCTTTCCATCTCGATAAAACTTTTCTCATGGGCATCCGCGTCGAATATGCCCACATACTGGTCATTTTTAAAACGCAGCGGCATCTCACGCACACTCTCGCAGACGAGCCACGACGTCTTTGAACTCCAGCGTCTTTCCTTCCATTATCTCGTGCACGACAAAGCTTTTGATCGCCTGCAGCTGCGTTCGTTTTTCCGCGACCGCCGCCGTTGACAACGAGTACTGCTCGCGGACGTTGTTCGACTGCCCCACGAAGGCTGTGTAACGCGGGTTGCGCTCGCGCTCCTCTTGCTCCCTCTTCGCCGCCGCCGCCTCACTCGCCGCCTTCTTCGCCTCCGCCGCCTTCAGTGAGGGCAGCAGCCACGGCTTACTGTAGTTGAGCCACGGCTTCTGCTTGGCAGCACGGGTGGCGCCTTCACCGTCATGAGAGCTGCGACTCTCTTCCCCTTCCGCCTTGTGCGAGACAGAGAGGGAGGCGGCTCCTTTGTCCGCCTGCGCGGTGCTGTCCGATGACGTGCGGGCCTGCACCTGAATGAACGGCGGGAGGGGTGCAAGGACGGGTCCGCAGCACCGCAGCAGGTCGCTCGCTGAAATCGGCGCGCAGGCGTCCACCGCACAACAGGTGTCCGCACTGTCGCGATGAGGCGGCGCACTTTCTCCTCTACGACGCTTCAGGTACGGCTCGCCCAGCTGCAGGTGTTGGTGCGCGATGCGCAGCGCGGCTGCGTCGTGCTCCCTGGCGGGCACAAAGCGCAGAGAAAGGCTGTACAGCCAGTGCTGCACCTTCAGGTGGGCCACCACGCAGGCCGGACTGCTCTGCAGCAGCTCCGGGTGCAACGCGGATAGCGGGGCGTCAGGGAGGGCCAGCGCACGCGCGGCGTCGCAGAAAACACGGAGGTTTCCCTGCCGCTGCGACACCAGCGGCGTGGCGGACCAGTTCAGCAGCGACAGGTCCACGCAGCGGGTCGGGAAGCAGGCGGAGAGGACAAGGGCGTAGTCGACGCCGGTGTAGAGGTACGGGGCCAGCAGACGGGACGTCGGCGCAGGCACGCCGCGGAAACGCACAACGGCGTTGGTGGTGGTCAAGGAGGTCTGCGTTGTCCCTTTCACTTCCTTTTCCGAGGCATCGGTGTCGAGAAGGGGATGCGGCAGGTGCGCGGAGTACGTCAGCATGAACTCGGCAATGTCCTGCCGCGATGGGGGCTGCGCGGACGCACTTGTTCGACCGTCCTCCGACGCTGCGTGGGAGGCGTACGCCGGTCCTTCCGCACTGTGCTCCACGCAGCTCATGGCCTCAATGAGAAAAAAGAAAAACCTACTGTTGTAACTTGTAAAGAATTAGCAGAAACAAAAAAGAGCGGATAGAAAAATGTCTTTTTCAATTAGAATACGTTTTTTTAAAACACGCACACCCATACACGCGAGTGCTCAGCAAGAAAAGAAAGGCCAAGAGGAGAGTAGCAAAGAGTAGTACTTTGCCTTTTTGCTTGTCTGCGCACTGCAAAGAAACGCGAGACGAAAAAAAAATGCGCAAATACTTGCAGTAATTGAAAGAAAAAAAAAGAAAGGGAAAGACGAGTAGAACGTAGAGATAAGAGTCGCAACAATCAGGGGTTTATTTTTTTGCCGATGATGATGTCTTTTGAGCACGCAGAAATAAATGCTGTTTACGTCGTACAAATTCGGAGAAGAAATTTACGTTTTAATGTTTGTACCTGCTTCAAAATCATACATGGTGCCAGAAAAAACAGTAAGCATTCAGCTTTGAAAAGCGAAACGTATACCATTGAGTTTGTCAAGTCTTTTTTTTTTTCTTTGGTAGTGGCTGTGAATTCGTTTGCGCCTGTGCAGATTCGACGACCGCAAGTTCTGCGCATTTAAAAATTGAAACACATGATCCTCAAAAAAAAATTGGCTTTTTCTCTTTTAAAAGAGATCCGCCATCACATCCGCATCATCAACGGAGCGTGGCGCCTTTTCGCCGACGACGCGACCGCCGTAATTCTCGCGCTCGGGTCGCGT
This sequence comes from Crithidia thermophila, assembly GCA_030849055.1. Lineage (NCBI taxonomy): Eukaryota > Euglenozoa > Kinetoplastea > Trypanosomatida > Trypanosomatidae > Crithidia > Crithidia thermophila. The sequence continues at coordinate 2,247 of JASAOP010002602.1, read as the reverse complement.
CTGCAACCACGCCTCCACCGGCTGCAGGTCCTTCCCGTTAGAGAAGGCGCCGTGCACGACGACTTCACCGGAGCTAAGACCTGCGTACACGGACCCGTCTGCCCGGCTGCGGTCAGCGCACACGCACAGCACATCCTCGTCCGCCTGCCCGGCCCGCCACACCATGCTGCGCTCTAGCGGGGAGGACGCACCTGCGGCGAAGGCGAAGCGCACCACGTGACCGCCCAACACACCACCGTAGCCTTTGCGGCTTGTGCACGTCAGCAGAGATGGCGACCCGCTGGCACCTCCGGCTGTCAGACACGTCGTGTCCAGCACGTTGGGGAGGTCTTGCGCCACCTCGCTCACCACCACTGCCGCCGCAGCGGCATCCCCACCACCACGAACAGCCGTTGACGACGCAGAGCTGCTCGAGAGCTTCCGCAGGTCGATCGTTTTGATGACGGACCCCACACGAACAGCCAGCGCGCAATCGTGCGCGACGGAAGATGTGGAGGCACCGGCTAACACCTCCAGCATGCCCCCCACGTGCTTCTCCACGAATGCACCGTTGTCGGCGTTCGCGGACGGGGCAAACAGGTTCACCGACGCGAGGGCACCGCCGGGGCGGTACTTCACTCGGGCGTCCCACAATTGCACAAAGCCGTCCTCGCCGCCGCTGGCGAACACGTCACCGTGGCCGCTGCGAAAATGCTTCAGCGACGCCACGCTCTCCACCACGTGCGTGTCCGTCACCTGCCCAGACCCGTGCTTCACGGCGTAGACGCTGCGTTGCTTGTAGGTGCTGTGGTTCCACAAGCGGACGGTGCCGTCCTGGCTGCCGGTGAAGAAGGCGGCGGCGTCCGCGTGGTGCGCCGCTACACACGTCACGGGCGCGCGGTGGCCGCGGCACTGTACCACATCCATCAGCCCGCGCTCGCCCATCGCGCAGTAGCCCAGCTGCTCGCCAGAGGCCCGCACCAGGGCGGGGCTGTCGCCGTCCTGGCAGGCGATCACGTAACTCCCGTCCTTCGCAAACGCGAGGGCAATGATGGGCTGCAGGCCGGAGATGCGGTTGACAAAGGGCGTCAGCACACGCGTAGGGGCGATGCGGTGCGACTTGAGCGGCACATTAAAGTCCCACATGCACAGATGCCCGTCTTCGCTGCCGGCGCAGAGCGTCGTGCCGGCAGGGTTCAGCGCGAGGCAGCGCACGCGACCTTTGATGTCGCTGCGTAGGCGGTAGCCGCCATCGGCGCTGTCTGCGTGTGGAGTTGCCGGCGTCGATATGGGTGCTGACGAGTGACCGACAGCCACGCCGGTCGCGGGGGAGGTGGCGAAGAGATCCGCTCGCGATAGCGGGGCACCGCTCGAGGCAGCCGCTGGCGCTGCTGGGGGAGCCGTGGTGGAAACGGTGACGGTGACCTCCGCAGGGTCGTAATCGTCGTCGCTGTCACTCATTGCTCGATGCTCGCTATTTGTTTCCTTTTTTCTTTTTGTGTGCGTGTGTGCGAAGAAAGTGCGATGTAGCACCTTTTGAGGTACAACGAATAAAACTCACGAAATTACCCTGGTGAGGCATTTGTACGTGCAATAAGGGAAAGGTGGGGAGAGAGGGAGTGAGGGAGGGAGAGAGAAGAAAAGTAGTGGAACAGTGGCTTAGGATACTAGTACAAGCAAACACACAAGCGCGTGGACCGGGAAAAAAGAAAATGCGAACATAGAAAAAAAGCATCGATGAGCGTCGCACTTAAAATTCTCACTGTCCGCCATTTTACAACTAAAGCAAACCAGCCTTCTCTTTTTCTCTTAGCTCGGGAAAAAAATTGAAAGACTGGATGCGACGTCGCTTTGAAGCAGCCACTTGCTTCTCAGCAGAGCGGATGTTCATTGCAACGCGCATCCTACTTTCCGAGAAAAAAAAGCCAAAGTTTCTTCGACTGCACGTACACGCCTTGACTGACAGATAGCCATCATTACAGCTTGAAGCCAAGGCTCCTAAATTTATTCTTTCTTTTTTTTTTTTGCGGGAAATGAATTTGAAAGGAAAACAAAAAGGTAACATTGGTTTCTGCATCGCAGAAATGACATCGTGCTTGCTGAAAAAACGCGTGTTCCTCCCCTTCACTTCGGCAGAGCAAAGCAGAAAAGGAAAGGAAGGCGGCGTGCTTCTGCGCACACGAAAAGCCACTCGTCTGACACACGCACCTTACCAGTTCCAGCGGTGCGGGGCATCGCCCGGCTTCACGGTGAAGACGGAGCGCAGGT
>JASAOP010002601.1:0-39006 GCA_030849055.1 Crithidia thermophila | reverse complement strand
GTGTGACCGTACACCCCTACTGCACCGAGATGGTGTACCTGTATCGTCAGACCGGACTGAACGTGTACGATGTGCGCAAGCCCTGCATCGGGGAGAATTTGTGCTACCCGTCAGACAATCTTATCGGCTTTTTGAAGCGCGGTGACGTGATGTCTGCGTTGGGAGCGAAGTGCGACATTGTTTGGCAGCAGTGCAACATGGAGGTGAATTCAATGTTTTCTCGCGACTACCACCGCAACTTCAACTACACCGTTCCGCCGATGTTGGCTGCGGGTATCCGTGTGATGATCTACGCAGGCGACACTGATTACGTGTGCAACTGGATGGGCAACAAGGCGTGGGTGATGGGTTTAAACTGGCCAGGTAAGACTGGCTTCAATGCGGCACCAGATGTGGAGTTCCGTGCTGGCGGTCGGGCGGCTGGTCAGGAACGCAGCTTTGGCAACTTCAGCTTCGTGCGTGTGTACGACGCCGGCCACATGGTGCCGATGGACCAGCCAGAGGCATCGCTTTACTTGCTTCATCGTTTTCTGCACAATCAGCGGTTGGCGGCTTGATATGTAGATCTGTTGTTTTAGTGTTTTTGTTTTCCGTTATTTTACTCCTGGTCTTCTTCGGCGAGTGCCTTTTTTTTTTTTGGTGCGGCAACGATTGTCAAAAACCGTGTCGCTGTTTGTTGTTGTTTTGTTTTATCTGTTCGTAGGTCCTTATGAGAGGAGAAAATTAGTGGGACCTTGTTCGGCGTTTGAAAACTTTAAAATTTAAAACTAGATTAACCCATTAGCGTTTTTATTTGTTTCAAGTGCTATCGGAATGCTATCGCTTTAATTATTTGGAAAATTTTGTTTTTCTAATGAAGTTACGTTCTTGTGGTTTCTGCGTACCAGCATAACCAACTTTCTGATGCGTGTTGTAAACTAGCCCCCTGAGCATTAGTCGTTCTTACCTGTACGCGTAATTGCCCTTTTTAACTGAGTATATAAAACACTAGAAGTATTATCCCTTCTGCAAAGAAAAAAAAATTTTTGAGCATAACAGAAAGAGTTTAGACCTTTAACGGTCTCTGTATTCAAGTTGTGTTGCATTTGAAGGAGAAGAAAATGTTGAGTTTCGGCAATGATAACAGCGGCGAGCAAATTGCATTCGGAGTGTCAAAGCAACGCGCTAGCTTTTGAGTCTTCCGTTGCCGAATGCCTATGACAGTCAACCAATACAACAAATACTTTAGGCATTGTGCTTTCTGTTTTTTCGAGAAAGATAATCTTGTTATGATGACTTTTGTCAAGAATTGCAGTGGTCGTGTACAACACAGTGGACGCATGATTGCCTTCCTTCTCGGTAAAAAAAAAAAAAACAACGAATTTCTTTTCACCTCTTCATCTTTTTCTGCGGCTGTTCAATGTCACTAAACACAAAAATGTAACTTTCTGCTCTGCATTGAATCAAGCTTGCTTCACGGTTTTTTCCTGACATTTTTTGTTGAGTCAGAGGACGGAAAAAGAAAAAAAACCTGAAAAATATTTCACCGCTTGTGTGGTCTCTCTGTCGTTGTGTGTGTATCAGATATGATTTTAGGTTTTTAACAATCATACGACAGGTTCTATTTTTCACACTTTATTTTTTTTTTCGAAAAATGGGTGAGTGCATCATTGACACGATTCTCCGGGTCGTCCTCTTCTTCCGGCTGCAGGATTATCTGCTCTGCGTCGTGTGCGGTTTCGTCGCCTTTGGCGTGAGCAAAGTACGCCCGCACTGCCGACCATTTTCGTGGAACGACAGCACTATTGCCTTTGCCTACGGCGGTGCCGGTACCTTTCCTTCCTGGACGCTGCCCATTATTTCCATTCTCCCGGCGGTGGTCTACGTCCTCGGGGAAGCCGTGCGTCACCTCTGGTGGGCGCAGCGTTCTGGTCGTCTGGCGGCTGAGAGGCAGCAAGGTCGGCAAGAAATGCGCGCACGAACAAAACCGACAACGACGGCGCCTGGCCGCTCTGCGTCCCCGTACTCCGCCCCGACCCCTCCCCCGCCGCCGCCGCAGGAGCAGACAGGCGTTGCCTCTTCGCCAAAGCCGCCACTCGCACCGGTCATGGTGGAGGCCGGGGAAGTGGAGGAGGAGGGAGACGCGACGGCTGCCGTGAAGCGACCGCAGCTCTCCCTCGGCACCATTATTGACGACAATGTCACAAACGCACGCGAAGGCGAGCAGCGGTCGGATGCTGGTGGCATCCGCAGCAACGGCAGCCCGGTCGTGGAGTCCACCCGCGGCCTCACGCACCGCGCCGCCACCGCCTCGCCGCTGGGGGCACCGTCGCCATCATCGCCAGTCTGGACGTCGGAAGGTGTCGTGCGTGTGCCGTACACCCGCGCCGTGGAGGAGGAACTGCGGTACGCGGTGCCCCTGCGTGCGCCGTGGCAGCGCTTCCTCGCACATGCCCACATGTGGGTGCTGACCCAGGCCTTCGCCGTGACCTTTGCGATGCTGGTGGTGGACACGATCAAGGTATACGCTGGCCGTCTGCGTCCCGACTTCCTGGCGCGGCTGCAGCGCGAGGGCCTTAGTGAGACGTCCGTGGGGGTGGACTGGTGTGCGGCAGGGAAAGGAGGACGCGTGTCGTTTCCATCCGGGCACAGCGCGATCAGCTTTGCTGCCTTCGTGCCGTTTTCTTTCTACGTGCTGCACACCCTGCACGTGTTTCGCCGCGGCGGAGCGTCGTTGTGGGGCATCGTGGTTGGGCTCCTGCCGCTAATCTTGCCCATCACCGTCGCCGTGTCGCGAACGCGTGACAATCGCCACAACTTTGATGATATTCTGGCGGGAAGCTTGATTGGCATTGCGAGTGCGTTGATGGGGCTGGGTGCCAATTTGTCGGTAAACGGCAGAACAGGGCAGCTGGTGCCGCGACTGTCGATGCGAGATAAGTAGCGCCCTCAGAGGAGCTCGAGCAGCGTTTTTGTAGTTGTGGTTCTCTAATTTTAACTCGTGCATTTTTTTTTTTTTGCTTTCACTCTTCTCGTTCTGCGTGTCATTTTTATCTCCTTTAAAGAACCGGAGTTAAAAATTGCCCAGTTGTGCGAATTTTTTACTTCTGTTTTTGGTAGTTTTGTTGCTTTCTGCTGTCGTTTGCATTTTTGTACAATTACCTTTTCTTGTGAACGTAGCTAAGACGCGCGACTTTTGAAAAAAAAAAAAAGTCGCGTTTGAGCGAAGTAAAATAACTGACAAGAGCGCAACACAACACTCTGCACGCTCTTACTTTGGTGAGAGCGATTGAATAGAATTCATGTTTCTCTTTTTGTTCGCGCTTCAGAGAAGGAGCACGAACGTATCCTACAATTTTTGTTAGAACATCTGCGTCGAAAGCTCTCTGTTGTACAGTTTTAACGCGATGCTGAAAGCAGAGCGGAGATGCGCGCATTGCTGTTTAGAAGTATGCGGTTAAAAATAATAGGAATAACAATACTCAGGAGAATTTCCTTAAAGCTGGGATGAAGGATTTTGGACTTTTGTGGGCGCCTTACTCCATCCTTTCAATACGATTTTACTTCTCCTCTCCTCCTTTCCTCCCTTTTCCTTCTTGAGTCTGTTTTTTTCTGTTCTTAGTTGAACACAACTAGTTTACTGTAGTTTTTTCTCTTTTCTTTTCTTGCATTGGTTTTTTTTTATTCTGCTATTTTCTTTTCGTTTTATTCTTGATTAAGCGAAGCACTGCCTTTTCAACGCGCTGCCCACAGATATAAATAAATCAATCAGCGCTAACAGCAGCAGACACACCAACGCGTGACTTCGCCAACCATAACAAACAAACAAAAACAAAGCAGCACAATCGTTTAGTAAAAAAAGATGAGCTGCAAGTTTTTTGTTCGTCACTTCTTCCTCTGGCGGGTGCTGGACTACTTAATGATGATTATACTCGCCATTATCGCCGCCGTCATTGGTGCTAAGGTCCGCCCTCACTGCCGCTCCTTCGAGTGGACAGACCCGAGCATCAACCACCCTTTTGCTACCAAGGAGACCTTCCCGATGTACTCCGTGATCATCGCCGTGATCCTCGTCGCGCTGATCTACTTCGCAGGGGAGCTGCTGACCAAGTGGAAGCGGCCCGTTGGGAAGCTGAACATGTGTCTCCACATCAACGGGTGGATCGTCACCCACGCATACAGCATTCTGCTGGCCTTCATCTTCGTGAATGTGTCGAAGCTCTACGCTGGGCGGCTGCGGCCTGACTTTCTGGCGCGTCTGGCGAGGGAAGGGATCACGGAGGCCAACGTGGGGTCGTTGACGCACAAGCAGCTCTGCCACGCCGCCCGCAACGGCCGCCTGTCGTTTCCGTCCGGGCACAGCGGCACCTCCTTCGCCAGCTTCGTCCCGCCGTGCATCTATCTGATGGGCTTGATGCGCACCCTGAAAGGTGGGCGGGTGTGGCTGGCCACCATTGCGCTCTTCCCGCTGATTCTCCCCATTGCCGTCGCCATCTCTCGCACGGTGGACTACCGGCACAACTTTGATGACATTCTTGCGGGCAGCCTCTGCGGGGCGCTGTGTGGCATCTTCGCGGTGCTCCTCAGCTTCCGCCCGTCCATGCGCGGCGAGTGGACCCTGCGGGACCACCCTGACGACGTTGGGGCGACGCGGACGTGGATGCGCAATCTCCTGCGCAGCGAGCACGTTGCGATGGTGGACGTTACCGAAGACGATGATGATGACGTGAGCAGCCGCAGCAGCCACAGCAGCAACGACCACGACAACGACGAGCGCCACCATCGCCGCGACCACAGCGCGGAAGTCAACGTCGCCCCGTCGCGCACCGTCGCCTCGCGGAAGCACCGCGACACGTACAGCCCGCCAAAGACGAAGAAGTCCGCCGGCAGCGGGCAGTCGTCGCCGCTGGAGCCGAGCTCAGTGCGGGACGCCAACTACATTTCTCCGGCCGTGTATCAGGAGCGGGCAGCGAACCCGTCGCCGTCGGCGCACCGCAGCCCGCGCGAGATTGCTGGCGTGAGGGAGCAAAGCTCTGCGGATCGGCGAAAGTCCACCGGAGACCCAGCTGTGGTGGAGGCGTTCTATCCTCAAGAATAGCAAGTCAATAAGATGTATAAACTGTTTTCTCTGTAGTTTTTTTATTACTACCTGAAAAACCCGGCCTGACCTAAAGGAAGTGAGAACGAAAAATTTGCAGAGGGTCCACCGACACACTTTTTTCTTATCCCTTTGTTATTCGCTGATGTAATTTCGTCTCCCTCTTTCTATTTTTCCTTCTCAATGCTCTGATAACATTTCTTTTTTGTCGTATGAAGTCGCGATCAGTGAACCACATCTTGCTTCTCCTTCTCTCCGCGAATCTAATATATATCCGGTTTTTTTTTATTTGGTGTCCATCACCTTAAAACGTAGTGTTGACACACACGAGGCTGCGAGAACTTCTAATAATTAATGAACTTATTTTTGAGATGCAATAATGATTTGTTTTCTTTCCCGTATCCTCTTTTTCTTGTTTCTGGGGGGGGGGGGGGTTAACTCTTATGTACCACACACACCAACANACCACACACACTAACAATATCACGTTTTTTTTTTTCAGTGACCCGCGATGTAGCTCATTTTGTTTATCTTAAAAAAAAATCTTGCATGTGTAAAGGAAAAAGTCAAACTGAGCATTGTTTTAACGTGTCTGATTGTTTGAAAGATAGCAAACCTGTTTTTGTTTGCTACTTTCTTTTTGTCCCTGCGTTTTCCACTATTCCATGCTTACCTCTCTTTTTGTTGCTGTACGTTCCTGGCGGATGCAGTTTGCCGAGCTCTGCTGAGAAGTTGAGTGGAGAGTGTTGCGATGTTTTCTGTTTCGCTCTCGCTTTGGTCTTTTGGGGCACCTTTTTTTTGTTTCTCAACTCGTTTTTGGTCTGGATGTAAGCGGGAAACCAGTTGTCGACACACTTGTGATGGCTGCCAACTACTGTCACTGGAGCTTTGCTTTTCGAATGCATTAAAAAAAAAAAAGGCTGATGCAATTTTTGCTGTAGTTGTGGTCCTAAGCGTATTTGCAAAACAAAAAGCAAATGGAGAAACACCATTGAGCTGGGTTAGTCACTTGAAAAGCATTTTGTTAGGGAGTGATTTGCTGCCTTCCTCAACGCTTTTGTCATGCATCGTAGACCATGTAGGAGCCGTCTTTATGCCTTCCAACGAGCCCTCCTTTCACCATTTTTTTTTCTGCCACTTCCCTTGCTTTAGTTGTTATTCAAACTGCTGATACAATTTTTTCCTTCTGAGACGGTGAGTAGTGATCAGATAGTTCAGCTACCAACAATCTAAAGGTAGCAGTGCAGCCGCAGCTTGGCACAGGTATCGCCATTTCTTCTACCCCTCTCGTTACCTTCGAATTTTCTTCAATATTCCCTGTTCAAAATTTATTTTTAAAGCTTGATTTTCGGGAGAGAAACAAACAAAAAAGAATGCATCTCACAGCCGCGCTCCTCCATGAGCGATGCACAATGATGCGTCGGGTCCCCTTCGCTTTTGATGCGTGCAGGTGCCTCACGACACCTGCTACGTGTGTGGCGGTGCGCTCCTTCGTGCAGGGCGCCCCACCGGTATCCAAAGACGCCGAAGAAAAGCGCCGTCAGCACTTCCAACGCGCGCAACACGCAGATGGGGTGGAGGACAAGTATAAGAGACGGCAGCGCGAGCTTCACGAGTTTTTCTCGACGCACGAGCCGAACTGTCCAGAGCCGCTGGAGGAGAATGCGTTTGTGAAGGGCAAGTTTGGCATGCGACGGCGCTACCTAGTCGACCATCGCGGAAAGATTGATGCTGGGGAGCTGAACGATGCGCTGGATTCCAGCACCAACGCCATGCGCAAGTAGTTTAGAAAAATAGAATAAAGTCTTTTCTGTTTGTTGCGCGCTCTGCTTTCGTTGAGTGAAGAGTTGTTTTTCCTGAGGCTTTTGTCTCCCTTTTATGAGGATCGTTCGTTCTTTTTTTTTTTTTTGCGGCATTATCAATGCTTTTAGTGTTTTAGAATAGTTGAGTGGTGTCACAAGTGTACCCGCTTTGCTGCCCTTTTTTCTTATGCTCAACACCCCTCTGCTTTCCTTTTTCTTTTCACGCTCTCTTGAAGCTTAGTCGATGATACGGTCGTCTGTTCGGCGTCATTCTTGTCTTATTGATTTGTACATGGAAAGGCGTATTGAGTTGTTTGCGCATGATATGCTATTTTGGTGTATTTGTTGTTAAACCGTTCTTTTGCAGGATAGTGTCTTTTATTTCCCCGTGTGAACGAGTATGAGAAGCCCGATTTGTTGTTCACATCGTTTTTTTTTTCAATTTTAAATCAAGAACAGTCTCGAAACACTCCATGCCACCTACTGACGGCGGCGTTTTAAAGATAGTAGTTGTAATAGTAGTAATAGTGCTCCTCGTGCTCTAGGAGATATCGAAAACAAGCTGGTGGCGTTGCCGTTTATCCTTTTTATTAGTATCGTAGAAGTATGATGAGCTTATATGCACGTTTTTTTCAATGTCCACTTGGAGCGACTCGGAGTACGATCATAAAAATGGAAAAGAAAACGCTTCTCACTTTTGTCTTCATCAAACTTCAACCCTCCACTCACTTGTTACCGTACTTTTCTACTGAACAATCCTCTCTGTTTCGCAAGGTGCTACAGAATCCCATCTTGCGGACGACAGTCTCTGCTTCTGCAATTGTAGGCAGCGGCTTGACAGCTCAATCACCTTTCTTCAGTTTAGTACATAGTCTCTGCTATCGCCGGGTCCGCTTTCATTCGACAAGCATATCCATCTACCCACTAACTAGATTAGCCTTTGTTTTCTCTATTGTAGTAGTAGTAGTAGTAGCTTCTCTTTTCGTCGTTGTTTACACCTCTGCTCGCTGCATCTCTTATTCTTCAAGAACTCACCTCTCTCAATTTCTTAGTTTAGCACGCAACAGGCAATTTAGCTTTTCCACACACAGACAAAGAGAAAAACACCTTTACACGATGCTGCGTCGTTGCTTTCTCCTCCGCAGCGGTCACGGGGACCTTTTCCCGACCAGCAAGGCAGCTGCCCACCTCGACCAGGCCTGGGTGATGGGCCGTGAGGTTCCCCACGCCCCTGGCAAGGGTCACTGCTACGCTGACTTCACCACGCCCGAGCACCACAACAAGTTCCAGCTTTTTGCCCCGGAGGTGCACGAAACAAAAGTGATCTCGACACGCAACCCGACCAAGCACGAGCTGCACCACTGCGTGACGAAGCGGCCGTCCGAGGCGGCCATCAGCGCGACGCTAGCTGGCATGGACAAGGAGCTGAACCACCACCATAAAAAGACAAACGACACCCCCATGGCGCGTGCGAACATCGCGGCGAAGTTGGAGGCGGAGCACCGCGCCAAGACGCGCGACTACATGGCCCACAAGCGCACCCCGCTGGAGCGCAGTGCGAAGTACGCCAACACGATCGACTACCCGTCCTCGCAGTTCTTCATTGAGGAGCGGATTAACCGCCTGCGGAAGCTCGAGAATACGAACCCGAACGGGTATGTGCGCGAGTACATGCCGTGGGAACCGAAGCCTGCGCCGCCGCCGCCACCGCCGAAGAAGTGAGCGGTGCAACCTCGATGGTGTGACATGTGAAAGAGATGAGGAAGGTGTTTTGTTTTCATGACAATGCATCTGTCTTTTCTAAGCTCGCTGTTTTTCGTTTCTTATTTATTTCTGTTGTTTGCATCCTTTTTTTTTCCCCACCTACGTTTTAGTTGTTGCGAAGGCGTAGCTGTATTGCTGTTAGGTTTGTATGCTTCTGACCCGAAAAAAATAAAGTAATAGTGCTTTTTATTCGCTGTGCTTTTGGTGCGTAGCGGACAGGCAACGAAATAGTGTTGTTTTGTTTTCACGACTTGGAGCAAAGTGCTCCACCAAGGCTTCTTGAAAAACTTCAACAGGGGGGCTGCGAAGAATTATTTTTTTGAAGCAACACTGAAATTGTTAAAATCGTCGTTGCATTGGACAGTCTGACTTTGTTTTGCGGATTTATTGCATAGGCAAGTTCCCGAATGAGCTGCAAGAGATGTACTAGGCACGTTTTCATATGCCCTCTCTTAAACGTTATGTGTCAACTTATCCTTTCTCTTCTCTTCTTCTCGCTTTTGTTTTGTTTTGTTTTGTTGCGCTGATACATGTGCGTGCGTGTGATTGCTGACCAATCGATGTACTGAAATGATGCAATGATGACGCGTGGCACGGAACTTACAGGTGTTACATCGCACTCACCGCTGTTAGCGCTGCCACCACCACCACACGCTCCGCTGAAATCAGGTGTTTCTATTTTTTTTTCCTCGTGAAGTCATTTTTTGCGAAGCAGACATCACTTTCTCTCTTTTTTTTTTTTACATTGACGACTTGCGAGAAACTGAGTGGATGCGTTTTAGCGTTTGTTCTTTTTTAAAAAACGCGTCAAACAATCTGCTCTTCTCTGAGTTCACCGGTATCTCGTAAATCTCTTCCGTTAACACTCTAGTTCTTTTTTTTTTTTCATCTTTGTTTTATGCATTGGTGCATCTGAGCAAGCTTTAATATCCGCTAAGCGGTACTTATCCGGGCACCATATACAGTGGAGAGAGGAGAGTTATTAGAGAGAGGAAAGTGACTTTTATTCGAGCTACCCCATCAACGAATTTCTTTTTCTTCCTCATCTACATTGTTTTCTTTTTCCCTACTATCCGTTTCTCTCCTGTAGTGCAACGCATTTTTTTTTATTATTGGTCTCGTACATATTTGTATTTTTCATCATTGAAGTCAGGCTACCTGACTAACTCACACGCGCGGTGCTTAAGTAGGCGCTCGCATTTCTTTCCTGCCTTCTTTTATCTCTTCTCTCGATTAATTCAAAAAAAAAAAAATAAACAAAAGAAAAGTTTTGATTTAGTACTTTCTTTTACTAAATTGACAAACAAATAAATATTAACTCTAACAGTGCGGCTGCACTTCTAAAAAAAAAAAATAAGCAACAACAATTCTCGTGTCTTTTCTTCTCGTCACGTGTAGAGCATTTCATTTATTTTTATTTATCGAACTTTTGAAGCAAAAGTACTTTAACCCACTTTTCTCTCTCTCTTAGAAATTAAAAATGATCCTTTTTCGACACGTCTTCTCGATGGCGATGATCAGCCTCATCGTTCTGGTCGTCCAAAACAGTCTCCTCGTTGTTATGACGCGCTTCTCTCGCAAAAACGTCGATGCCGAGCACAACTACCACACCTCCACCCTCGTCTTAAATCAGGAATGTGTGAAGATGCTCATGTGTCTCGTCATCTACGCCTTCGACGACGTGTGGAAGCAGTTCAGCCGCGACGAGTCAACCACGCTGGCACCGTCCACGGCGCCGCACGCTGCTGGCACCACAACAACCATGGTGACGGTGGTGGTGGATGGGGAGGAACAGGAGGCGGGCAGGGGTGAGGACGCTTCGGGGGAGGCGGACGTGGCAGAGCGGAAAAAACTTCTGTTGCCGGAGGCGCTGCGGAATGCCACAACAACAACAACGACTGCGGCCGGTGCGGATGTGCCGGTGTCCATGGACAGCAGCGACACGCACCTCGGCAGGCGGTCGAACCCGCCTGCGCTGGTGGCAGAGGCGGTACGGCGCAGCAGCGTCGAGGACGCACACCGCGATGGCCCGGACGAGCACAGTGTCGCCGCGCGAGATGGGACGACAACGGCAGCGGCCGCAGCTACCTCGTCAGCCAATGCCATCACGAACCGCCGGGCTGCGTATGCGACGTCGGTGCCGCCTCCGCCTGGCAGTGCGTCCTCGCTGGCCAAAGCGGTGGACAGCGCAGTGCCGCGCCGCTTCAAGCCGCAACTCGCGTGGCTGCGCACCCGGGCAGCCGTCAAGCTCTACTGCTCGATGCTGCGCACGGCGATCGTCAAGCGTGACACCCTGAAGTTGCTGGTGCCGGCCTTTCTCTTCAATCTGCAGAACTTTCTGATCTTTGTGGGGCTTTCGAACCTCGACGCCGTCTCCTTTCAGGTGTGGTCGCAGACGAAGCTGCTCTCAACGGCGCTCTTCTCGGTGTGGCTGCTGCATCGCAGGCTGTCGCTGATGCAGTGGCTGTCCCTCGTCGCCCTCACCGCCGGCGTGCTCGGCGCACAGCTCGGCTCCCCACGCGCGAGCGTCGCTGCGGCGTCCGTCACGCTCAGCACGATGGCCCCGGCAGCTCGCCGCGGCAAGGCCGGCAAGCAGATCGGTCGCGTCGTGCAGGCGCTCGCCAACAATGCGGCAGCGGGTGCAGATGGCGACGAGGAGTCGCAGGCGAACGCGATGTTCGGCATTGCAGCGTGCGTCATCTCCGGTCTCTCTTCGAGCTACGCCGGGGTGTACTTTGAGAAGGTGGTGAAGACGACGAGCCCCACCTTGTCGATCCGCAACATCCAGCTCTCCGTCTTTGGTATTCCGTTTGCCTTTGTGTCGATGCTGCTGCTGGATGTGATCCCGCGCTGGTACGCCCAGCAGCAGTGCGGCGACCCGGTGCACTGGAACATCTTCGCGAACCCGTTCACGGGCGCCAATGTGGCGATTTCCTACGGCGCCAACGGCGCGTGCCCGGTGCGACCTTTTTACTTCTGGCAGCGGTACGATCAGTGGCTGACGTGGGGTCTGGTTGGCATTCATGCCTTTGGCGGGTTGTTGGTGGCCATCGTGGTGAAGTACGCTGACAACATTCTGAAGGGCTTTGCCACCGGTGTGGCGGTGATTGTGAGCGGGATGATGAGCTCCGTCATTTGGGGCTACAAGCCGACCGTGGCGTTTGTGCTCGGTGCTTTTCTGGTGATTGGGTCGAGTATCGCTTTCCACAAGTTCGAGCCAAAGCGCTAGAGCTGGACAGCATGTCGTCCTTTCTTTTTTTTCTTTTCCCTTGCACGGATTCTACTTTTAGCTATGTAGTCGCTTCTTTTACTTTGACGTTGTTGCGGTGGTGTGCCCTACACGGACACACACAAAAATTGTGGTTTCTCTTTTATGTTTTCTTCTGCTTGAGTACGCGTGGTGTTCGCTTCCTTTGTTGAGAGTGGATGATACGCTGAAAAATGAGGACGCATACGAACGCGCGCGCGAGCACTCTATCCTTTTCCTTTTCTTTTCTTAAAATTTTCGTCACATCATTTGATGAAACATACAAAGAGCAAAAAAAAAAAACGGCTTTGTCAAAAAACATGATCAAAGGTTTTCTCTCCGTTTGTTTGTGAAGCAGACTGCGTTCACTCCTCACATTCTCTTCTCCGATCTTCCGCATGCGGGGTGTTATTGCCAACCACGAACAGGCAGTGGAGTGAGTAAATAAATACGCTAGTTGCGCTGACTTGTACCTTTCGATAATAATGAAAATAAAACAAAGCACTGTTTTTTCAGTTCACCAATTGCTTGACAAGCAAACAAAAAAATCAGGCATACTTTAAGTGCGGCGAATTACCGTCACGCATGCGACAAAAGTGCTTTATTTTTATTTTTCCCATATCTAACTTCTGCAACATTACTCTTGCCCTTCTTTCTTTTCCTCAACCTATATTTTTTTCTCTGTGCAGCACCGTTTAGCCTTCTCAAGAAAAACAAGAAAACGAGAAGAAGGGCTTGTTGAGCGCGGAAGCAAACCGTCATAAAAAGCAGACGGAGAAACTTTTACACCTGTTTTTTTTTTTCCTTCTCTTCCCTTTCATGTGAAGACGTTTTTTTTCTTTTCTCCGTAATCACCAGAATCTTCCGTCAAGTTTTACATTACTTTCTGTACCGTTTACTATCACTACATTTATTTTTCCCTTAGATTTTAGAGCTGCGAACACACACACGAAAAAAATTTGCTGTACCAATTTAGTTTTCTGATTTACTCGCATAGTTTATTTTTGCCCCTATCTAGATGGCGAGTGCAGGGTCACGTGTAGACACTTCGTTGGCGGATCGAGCAGCAATCTCGCATTGCTCCCCCAAAGCCTCCTCCCTTCTCTTCACGCGGGGCGGCCACGCCCTCGCACGCGACTTCAGCGACGCCGCAGCCGCAGCTGCTGCCTCGCCGTCGCTCCATGACATTCGTGCTCGCCTGCAGGATGTGATGCGCAGCATCGACGACACCATCCTCGGCGCCGAGACGTCGTCGCTGTCTGCCTCCCCGGCTCCACTGCCTGCGACGACGTTCGGCTCCGCATTGAATCCGAACGGGGACGATGCTGATGCTGATGATGCTGATGAAGGTGACTGCGTTGATGAGGGCAGCCTTCTCGCTGCCCGAGCCGTGCGGGAGGCTCGACGAGCGGAGTTGGCGGCGCTTGCGCGACTTCCCTTCACATCTTCCACCGCGGTAGGTTTAGCATCGTCCGCACGGCCACCACCTGCGCCTGCGCACGCTGCGGTGCCTTCCTCTTCTCGGTCTGTCTCGGCCACGTCTTTAGCTTCGTCCTCTGCCTCCTGGCCGCGTCAGACCTTCTCCAACACACAACAACAACGACAGCAGCAGCAACAGCAGCAACAGCCGGGAATGATGGTGAGGGAACGCACCTTGGATCCTTCGGCACTCGCAGCACAATCCTCCACATCAGCAGCGGCACGTGTTGAGCGTGCGTCGCTGCAAGCGCTTTCGAGTGCAACTGTGGACTCGGCCGCCTCCAGCACCACCTCGCAGACGGGTATCTCTGACACCTACAAGGCCACCTTGAATTACTGGCGTGCCGGTGGCCACCGTCTGCAGGGACGCGCACGCTGGCCGCAACAACAACATCCGCCGCCGCAGCCGTCACCGCAAACAGATCGTGCCGCAGAGGTGCTGAGTGAGGAGGCGGAGAAGGCAGAAGACGGGCTGTTTGCGCATGTCGCGGCGTCCTCTGCCGTTTCCGCCGTGTCGAGCCAAACGACCGCGTCGAAGTATCAACAGCCGATATCCCAGCGCTCACGAGCGTCGCTGAACGCAGCGGGCGGATTAGTCAAGGGCGGTGTGTGTGCCGGAGTTTCAAACACGGTGACGGACACGCTGACCAGCACCTGCGTGTCCGCCACGCGCTCCTCCAGCGACGTATCGTCGACGGCAACCGACGATGACAGTATCCAGCAGATGCATCGACGCTCACCTCCGCGTGGTGCCTCTAATGCGGTGCCTGACGTCCTTAAACCAGCTGACACCCTTCCCACTGCAGCAACAACGACAACAAAAGGATTGACACGCGAACTTCCACCGCCGTCGAGTGTGCCATCGCTGTCTGCCCGCCTGGCGGTGCTGCGATCTGCCGACGCCGCCCAGCGCGCGTCTCTGCAGCAACACTCTGGTGGACATGGACGATTCGCCGGAGACCTTTCGGACACGTTGGGAAATGAGTTCTCGAGCGCACCTGGTGGCGCGAAAGCTGCGAGTGCCTACCGACATGTTGACGCGCTTTCAGGGTTGCAGGGAGGGTTGGGCGCCTACGCTGAGGAAAAGCAGCAGCTGCCTAAGCACGCTGCTGAGGCGCATGCCTTCTCTCCCCCACCCCCTCTTCCAGGTTCCTCTCCCCTTTTTTCGCACATCATTCAAACGCCGAGACGCACGCGCGACATTCATGAGGAGCGAGGCAGCGGGATCAACACGAGTCGTCACAGCGAGACGCTGGTGCGCAGCCCGGACTCTGCTCGCGGTGCCTCCCCCGCCTCCGAGCAGCGCCGCGTGCAGCGCGAAGTACGACAGGACGAAACGGCTCGACTGGTGTGGCTGGCCCAACAGCGGCAGGAGGCAGCGGAGGAGGCGTGGCGGGACAGTCAGCGCCGCCTGCGACCACCACCGTCGCCCTCATCATCACCATCCCTGCTGCGCCACCATCCGCCGTCTGCAGTATCTGAAACAGTAAATTCTTTACGCAAAGGTGGAGCTGGCGGGGCTGTGGGCTACGTGGACGAGATAGGTATGCGTGCTGGGCAGCTCACCACCGCACCCCTCGATGCCTTGCAAGAGCGTTTGCTGACGTTTGTGACAGCCGATGCGGGTGACGAGGGTGGTGTGCTGCCGATGCGGGAGGAGCTGGCTGTCAGGGAGCGTCTGGCCATGCGGAGGCACAGCGGCAGCAACACTGGTGGCGGTGATGATGACGGAGTGAATGCAAACGCCCACAGAACGGCTCAGGACGATTCAATTTCTTTTCTACCGCCACCACGACGGCACTCACCCGAGAAAGCGGAGCTGGATATCTTTCGCGCAGAGCTACGACGTCGGCAGCAGCACCAGCAGCGACAGCAACAACGACAACTCAACAAGAAAGCAGAGCAGGAAGCGTTTGCGCGTCGCAGCAAGGCTCGCGATGAGGACGTGCAGCGCCAGCTGCAGAAGGAAGTGGCCTACCACACAAAAGTGCAGGCCGAAGCGCAGGCGCGCGTGGCCCGCGTGGAGGCGAGCGCACCTGTCAGCGACACGCCCGTGCGGCTGTCGGAGGAGGTGGCGGCAATTCGGATGCACGCGGCGCAACTGGACAAGCTGCGCCAGCAGATGCAGCGGGACGTCGCGCCGGCCACGCCCTCACGTGCTTCCCCCAACCTCCCCGTGCCATCAACATCCGGCACTGTGGCCACGCCACCGGCACGACGACCACCTCCGCAGCTGCCCGCGTCGAAACCCGCCGCGACGGCACCGGATGCCACATCGAGCACGTCGTCGCTCAACATTCCAGAGGTCTCGCCATCCGTGCCTCGCGCCACCTCCGCTGATTCTGCTGTGCATCAGCGCAAAGAAGACAACCCCCTGTTGAAGACCACCACCACCGCCGCCACCGCATCGGGTGTGAAGTCGGCAGCGAGAGAGAAGACGAGCGTGACGCCACCCACAGCTCCTTCCGCAACAGCAGCAGCGGGAACAGTCGCAGCGGCCACTGCTGCCGTCACGGCCCTCCCCACCGCCTCCGCATTGCGCTCGTCCGAAGTGGAAGTGGAGGATAGCGAAGGGGAGCAAACGTTTGTGTCCAGCGTGTCGGCAACGTCGATGGACGATCGTGAGGCAACACCAGAGCAGACGTATCATCATCCCTCCTCTCGCGCACAGCAGGTAAGTCGCCCAGCGACAAAACGTTTCGAAGCGAAGAACACGCACGCCACGCAGAACCCTCGAAGAGAAGCCATCGCCACACAAACGTCGGAAGAGCAGCAACAGTACACACCAGCGCCCGCTGCTGCTCCATCACAGCTGGACCCATCAGCCCACCACGTCGCCTTTCACGAGGACGCAGGCAACGACGTTGCGGTGGATGTGGAGAGCGAGGACACGATCTCGCAGCATGACTGGCAAACCGCAACGCAGCTGCCACCGGCGGCGCAGCAGCCAAGGCGAATCGCACCGAAGCCTCAAGCGACGACGGTTCCTCCGCCCTCACCTCCGTCATCGCCGTGTGTCACTCCGCCACGCAACCGTCCACGCGATCTGACGAACAGCAACAACACGCCGTTGCCGGTGCAATCCGACGAACCGCCGTCGCCACTGCCGATCAACCCGGCTGCAGATCCAGCCCGTCTGTTGTCACGTCAAGAAATGCGTGGGCGTCATCCTCTCCCTCGCACAGCAACAACAGCGGCAACAGCGTCGAAGGCGTCCCGTCGAGAAGGTGGCGGTGCTGTCGATGCAGGTGGTGCTGCTGCTGCTTCTGCTGCTCCTGCGGTGACTGTTAGTGCAGCGCAGACAACGCCTGCCTCCCCGCTGCGTGGTACTTCTCTTCCCGTGGTGGACGTGGAGCGGGATCTGATCTCGTCCTCCCCCTCGCAGGGTCAGCTCGGCGGGTCGCCGTCCATCTCACCGGAGCGTCTGGCAGCGATTCGATCAACGCGGCTGCACGTCTCGCCGGAGCGGGGCACGGCGTGGCAGAGAAAACTGCAAGCTTCCCACGCCCACCACGACCCGTCTCACCGATCCCGTGCGCTGTCTTCCCACTCCGCTTCATCATCGTTGTCAACGTCCACGTCGTCGTCCTCGCCTCCGCTGTCGGCGCTGCTACTGCGTTCAGCCGTCGCATCGCGGCGATCGCCAACACATGCGCGCCAACGCACGCCATCACCACGTACGCCTACACGAGCGGCGTCACCGCAGGAGTTGCCTGCGTCATCGCGACCACTTACACCACCAGCTGCAGCAGCACCGTCGTTGGTGGCAGCGGATGATGAACGTGCGGCGCAGCATCAGGCGACGCGTGCAGCGGCAAATGCGCAAACGGCAGAGCGTGCGCGGGCGATGTTGTCGCAGGAGGGTCTTGCCGTCGACGTGCAGCTGGCCGGTCGACGGCTGCCGGCGGTGGTGAAGTTGTCGGCTGACGGCACGGAGCTGTTGTTTTACCTCGAGCGTGTGGCGGAGGCGGAGGACAGCGACGAAGCCGCACCGCACCGCGAAGATGTACGACAGTCAGCGACACCACAACATTTTCCGCAGGTCCAGCAGCAGCAGCAGCAGCAGCGGCCATCGTCGGTGGTGTCGGCTCGTCCGCCATCTTCCTCGGCCTACTCGCAGCACACACTTTCTCCGCAGCAGTCCCGCCATGCGCGGGTCAGCCCACTCTCATCGCGCTTTGTCTCACCGCCTCTGAGTCCGCGAGGCTCGTTGTACTCCGTGGCGCCGTCCGTCCAGCTCCACCGCGACCCGACCAAAACGGGAATTACTGCTGCTTCGAATGCGGCTGCTGCTTCTGCTTCTGCAGCAGCTCGTACGGGTGGTCCTCTCACGCCTCCTGCTGAGGTACTCGTGCCACGCCGCGGTGTGCGAGGGCCGCCCCCGCCAGGGTTTGTGAAGGTGCCAGCGGGTACTTTACTTCCCTCACACGCACCTACCTCGGGAACAATAGCAGCAGCAGCAGCAGCAGCGACAACACGGCCGGCGCAGCGTGTTGCCGCACCGCTTGTGGCACGTCAAGCTGCACCACAGCCGCCACATGCTGGTTCGTCGTGGCAGCCGTATTCCGCGTCCCCCTCGCCCTCTCCGCAGCTGTCCCGCTGCCCCTCCAACCACTCCCTCGCGTCCTCCGCAGCACACACGCCGCGGGCGGTGCACGTGCGGGAGCGGCATCACTTCCCCTGCCGCTACGCCCGCCTCTACGTGCCGTACGGCGTAATGGGGCACGAGGAGAGCTGCGGCGCTGGCGGGCCGCACACGTGGGAGGACGTCAGCGGTATCCTGTGCGGACCCGCGAGCTTCGAGGTGCTGCGACGCTATGGCTGCCCACTTTTTGCCCACATGCGTGGCAGTGCGTACGCCCCTTACCGTGCGTACGTCATCATACCCGAGTTTCGCCGGATCGATGTGCCGCAGGATGCCGTGCTGCTCGTGCTGGACTTTAAGCAGCGTGTGGATTGGGTGCTCTTCTTGCTGGCCATGCAGCACGCCACTAGTGCAACGTCGAGGGCACTGCGTGAGGGAGCGGCGGAGAAGAATGAGGAGCGGCGTCTGCGGAGGTCAGATCCACAGGAGAAGGCAGCGTCATCGTTGGCTTCCCAGTGTCCATCTGCGCTGTCCTACGGTCGACTCCTGTGGATGTTAGCGGTGCAGCGACTGCAGCGGGCACACGCGCTGCGAGGGCTGAACCCGTTCGAGGCTCGCGCTGCGGCTCGTCATGGCGACCCGGCAGCTGGCACGACTTCTCCGCGCTTACAGGAGGTGGTACTGCTGCGTACCGCGCAGGACGGGAAGACAGTTGAGCTGAAGGAGCGAGAGAAGGTGCAACGTGCGGCAACTAACGCCTCTACGGCACGCGCTTCGAATGGCGCCGTGGCAGTGAAATCATCTGCAGTGCAGCGCATCGGTCCGTCGGTAGCTCCGCCTTCACTACACCAACCGCAGCAGCGGCCCTCACAATCACCTTCATCTCAGCAGCAGCAGCATCACCAGCTTCTTTCAAAAGAGGCGGCACGTCGCGCCACGGAATCTGCACCGGGATTTGCGCCAGAAACAGCACTTGGTACTGCTGCCGTACCCACGGCGGGGGCTGGTCGGTTCGGAAGTCCACCCGTCACGCGCAAACCACCCCAACCATCTCGCGTGAATGTGGTTGCACCGCCTGCTCATCATGCACAGATATCAGGACGTGCGCCGCCACCTCGTCAGCAGCCACACCCGCAACACCAGCAGCCTTCTGCGATGCCACCACCATCAGCGCAGCTGTACACCGCTGCACAGCAACAAGCGGCCTTTAGCGAACCGCCACGCCGTGGGCTACTACGCGGGGGTGAGGCGGAACAGCAAAAGGTGGGTGCGCTGTTGCACTCTCCGCCAAGCGAGCGTGCTAGCAACGTGGATAGCGCGCACCCGTTGTACGCCGAGGAGTCTGCTAAACCGCGTTTTCGCTGGCTGCATCGCGTGGCGAGCTCGCTCAACTCGAGTCGACGCAGCATCACGTCAGGCAGGCACACGTCGTCCACTGACAAAAACTAAACAGTTTCACTTTCCTTTTTTTTTTCTACTTGTACTACTATCACCACACTCGTTTCAACTTATTTTTTTTGTTTCTTAGATATCATCTTTTTTCCATGAAACGCCTTTCGTTAGGTTCAACAACCTATCGAGCCATCTTCAATCACAAAAACAGTAGAAAAGATAAATACGGAATATCTGACTTGATGTAGCATCTTTTCTTTTGCGCTCTTGTCGGATACAAAAGAAAAACGAAGCTCCAGTTTTCTTTCACATGAACCTGTTGTTTTCAGGATAAATTATCACTCTTGCTACCCTCAAAAACATGGAAACGGTGTCTTAGTCATGTGATGCTGAGCTGTAGCACCCCTCTCCCTCCCGTTTTCATCGTCATCCTCTCGTCTCTTTTTCTCCCCTTTTGCTTTCTTGTGTTTCTATTAACTGCCTAATCGTTTTTTCACGGTGACACACACGTGCTTCTTTCAACACCATGTTGCACATTTTTGTATTTCTTTGTTTCCTATCGCGATGCACCACAGTACATCCAAAAAAAGAGCTTGTCACACCGTTTCTCTTTTCGAAAGCTGCAAAAAAAAAAAAAAGCTTTGATTGCGAGAGACTGGGCAAATAATTGCCAAAAAATATTTGAGCTCCGCGAACCCGGTGCTCACGCACAGATACACATCACAAATCAAAAAAGAATTAATCGCACATTATTCACAGCTTCATTGGGTACCTCAACCGTTCTAATTTTAGCCCTGCTCGATTGCAACGCGTTTGAATCCAGAACTGGTAGGAGAAGCACCAGAAAAACTACCTTTGACAAATTGCACCTTTTTTGTTTTTTTTTTTATATGTATTTTTTGTTTGGCGCAGGCGTTTTGGGTTTTCTCTTATTGTGCTCGTTTTTTTTCCCCGCCGAGGAGGAACAGATTTTTGCTGTAGTGTTGGAAAGCAAGAAAACACTCCTGTTCTCAGAAAGCTTCTTTGCTTTTCAAGTTGTAAATTAGACTTTGAATAGAAACAGAGTTTTTTTTTTCTACTGCAATCAAAGCTCTCTTTTGCACACGCCTATTGGCATACATTTATATAGAATATTGACCCTGCTGTGCTTGCAAAAGAATTTTACGAGAGGGCACCACTTTCTCTTTTTTTTTTCTGACTCTCGAGGTCTATTTTTTTTTATTTTCTAGGATTGTCCACAGTCGCAAGAGAACGTTTTTTTTTTGTTTTGCTATTTGGGTCAACGCAAATCCAACAAAGAATAAGAAATACAGAGGAAGAAAAACACGAGAGGAAAGCACTTCATCGTCTCCCTCTTACGTCATGAATGGAAGCTTTGCCTCGAGTACACCGGGCAGCGCCGGGCCGGGCACGCCACCCATCGCCTTCCGTACTCCGAATTTAAACCCGAACAACAACAATACCACAAACATCAACCAAAACGGTGCGTACAACAACGGCAACTTTAGCAGCAACGGTGGGAATGGCGGGGCTGGAAGTGGTGGGCGTCTCCCCATTCACCTCAGCGTCCCCAACCGCCCGTTGGGAGACCTAGACCTGAACGGTGATGTTCTGGCACGACTGAGTGAGCTGGCCACTGCCGCCCTGACGTCCCTCGACAAGGAAACACGCGACAGCGCAGCTCAGCAGCTTCTTTTCCTGAGCACCTACGAGCACTGGGAAACGCTGCGGACGCTGCTGCCGCGCGCGCAGAGCAATCACCTCCGCTTTATCGTCGTGAAGGCGATTCTGTTCCTCGTGAGCAACGAGCTGGGCCCGCAGGAGCGCACCGAGGTGCAGCAGTACGTGCTCGAGTACATCCAGGAGCGGCGCCGCAGTGGCGAGGAGCTGCCGTACTACTTACGCAACGCGCTCTTCTCCGTGTTCGCGTCGGCGCTCTTCAGCAATTGGAAAATTTCGATCATCCGCGCGGAGTCGTCGGAGGCGGCGAGCTCGACGGAGATGGCGGAGTCCATCTTTGAAAAGATGCGCACCTACCTGACGACAGAGGAGACCCTCGACTGCGTGCTGGAGATTTTGACGTTTTTTGCGCGGCAGAACTCCAAGCACGCCATTCTCTCCGTCAAGGGCAGCTTCGCTAAGCAGGTGCTGCCGTTCTTCTTTGGCGCTGCCGTGGACATGCTGCCTGCCGCGCCCGCCAAGGCTGCGGCTGTCTGCAGCACAGCGCTGGAGTGTGCCCCAGAGCTGGAGGCCCCTCTCATCCGGATTTACCACCCGTCCGATCCCTCCATCACCGTGCTGCGGTGGCCTGCGTGGGCACCAGCGTTGGCCTCCGCGATGAACCTGTGCGGGGAGGCGCTGCTGCGCGAACCCGAAGGTCCCCACGCCGATGCGCTGGCCCGTCTGCTGCGGCAGTGCTCCACCGTGACGTGCCCGCAGGAGGAGTACATCGCGTCGCGTGATGATGTCGCGCGTGTGCTGCTCGACGTCTCCCAGCGTCTGTTGTTTAAGGTGCGGGAGAACCCAACTCGCATCGAGCTGCTGCGGCTGTCGTGTGCGCTGCTCGTGAACACGTTCGAGCGCAACGACGAGGCCACCATTGAGTTTCTCGCAGCCAACTCGTCCCTCATCTCGGTGTGGTCGGAGGCGACCCACTACATTCTCGAGCAGCCTTTTAGCGAGGAGGAAGCAGACCTCTATCAGGCGCTGCTGCACCTCTTCTATTTAATCGCAGAGCGCCTGTTGCCGCCAAAGCCGCGGCTGCGCAATGCGATGGAGGACCCAATGGACAGCTTCTACGGTGCCTCCACACCGCCGCGCCGCACCAGCTTAGATAGAGGTGAAGACAGAGGGCAGCAGCACCAGCAGCAGCAGCAGTCGCCCATGAACGCGCCTCGCGGCCCGCTGCCGAGTGATCGCGCCCGCGATGTGGAGCAGCAGGTGATTGGCGTGTTTAGCGTGTACATGGACCTCATCATCGACACGGCGCACCAGCGCGCCGACTCGCAGGAGCTGCGGAGCGGGTCGACCTTTGTCCTGCAGACGGAGCGCATGTTGCAGCCCATCGCCGAAGTGCTCTTCTGCGAGCGTATCGACCTGCTGCCGCAGCTTGTGGAGCGCCTCCATCAGACAATTCATCAGTACGAGCTGTGTGTGCGGGCGCGGCGTGAGCAAGCCACCGAGCAGGCAACGCGGGGCCTCGGCGGCGGAGGATCGTCCGCTGGGCAGGCGGTCATGCAGGAGTTGTTTATGACGATGGCGATGCACAACATGAACATGGGCGGCGGCGGTGGTGGTGCGGCGGCGGCAGCTGCGATGGATAACAACGCCACGCCGCTCTTCTTCACCCACGTGTGCCTCTCGCGACTGTCGGTCATTGTGTCCATCTTTGGGATCGCGCTGCTGCAGGGGACGGCGCGGCGGGACGACACGGTGCTCGGCACGATTGCCAACTTCGCACGTCAGCTGCTCGGGCAGGAGGATCAGGTGACAGAAGATCTTCTTCTTTGCCTCAGTCTTTTCGACGACCCCGCCGAGGGTGAAAGTGACGTGTACGGCAACGTCAACATGCCGCCCGGGCCCAAGACGTCGCCGCTGAACGGCACCAGCGCCGCGCCGCACAGCCACGCCGCCCAGATCCACGTCGGCATTCTCCGCGCGCTCTTCTTTTTCTGCGGCTGCGTCTACGACACGAACCTGTCACGCAGCGAGGAGTTTTACGACATTACAGTGAATTTGCTCTGCTACGTCTACCGCTACCACAGCGATCAGATTGCGCTGGTGGCGGACGCGAACAATCTGCTGACCCGCATTGTCGACTACGGATCGAGCGGGACGTACTTTCTTGGCGCGGACAAGTTTATGGGGCTGATTGAGGCAGTGCGGGAAGGTCAGCTGCCGCTGCTGAACCCGCCGGGCCAGCTTGGGGTGTCCGCGCTGTCGGCGGAGGCCATGGAGGCCCGCCACGGCTTCCTCACGGCCTTCACCTTTTACGTGGAGACGCGCTACTACGCCGGCTTCGCGATCGCGGACGTCGTGAACACGTTGACGAGGCGGTGCTTCCTCGACGAGCACATGCGCGTGCACCCCCGCCTCGCCTTTGCCGATCTGAAGGCGATCACGAAGGGTGTGCATCAGCCCGACACGCTGCTCGTCCTGCTCGAGGCCACCATGCAGCACAAGGACGTCTGCTCCGCTGTCGTGCGCTTTGAGGCTGGCGCGGCACCGGATATGATCGCGTGGCTGGCGGTGCTGTGCAGCCGCAGTCGCCAGTACTTGGATGAGCAGCCGCTCAGCTCCACGCCGTGGGAACTGACAAGCCTCGTGATGAACGTGCTGTGTCTCTTCTTCAGCTTCCTGTCCTACCCAACCGCGCGAACACCGCCGC
Source organism: Crithidia thermophila (assembly GCA_030849055.1). Classification (NCBI taxonomy): domain Eukaryota; phylum Euglenozoa; class Kinetoplastea; order Trypanosomatida; family Trypanosomatidae; genus Crithidia; species Crithidia thermophila. The sequence continues at coordinate 15,273 of JASAOP010002601.1, read as the reverse complement.
TGCCGTCGGGGCAGATTCCTGCGAACTTCTACGCCGGCGGCCCCAGCGACTCATCGCACGGCATGAACGGTCTCGGCGACTCGACAGATCCTCCCATGGCGGAAGGCGGGACCGCAGCGTCCTCCTCGTCCTCGTCCTCTTCCTTCTTCAACTTCCCCACGGACGCGGTGGATGCTGCGGTGGTGTACGACATCTCCGACATCCTGCACACCTTCTGCACCGCCACGTGGTGCAACCTCGGCATCGTCCTCTTCTACGAGCGGGCCACCATCGAACACTTCTTCTGTGGTGCGGTGGAGCTGCTGACGTCTACCTCGGTGCAGTACCTGATGGCCGACGAGGGCCGCCTGCGCGTCTTCAACGCGATCGCTGCCGCCGTGAACTCGAACAGCAGCACCTTCCAGCAGCTGCACCTCCTCTTCATGCGGCAGGGCGTGTGGAACCGGCTGGTGCGGCAGGTGACGAAGTGTCTGAACTACAACTACGCCCCGGAGCTGGTGGACATTCTGTATGCCATCCTGCGCGGCGACCAGCAGGCGCGGCAGCGCATTCCGCAGTACCGCGGGCTGGAGCCGTACACGTTGGCCGCCACCTTCAACGAAATCTGCACGCTGATCGCCGTGGCGCCGCATTTGAGCTATCGCGAGATGACGGGCTGCTTTGGGCTGCTGCAAATGTGCTTCGAAGGCGCGCCCGTGCTGTGTGGCGAGTACGCGGACAGGCTGCTGGACTTCTGCTCCGCCTACCACCGTGTGCGGCTGCGCCTCATAATCAACTCACTGCGCCGCGGGGATGCGGAGCAGCTGATGACGCAGTACATGACCTACTTTGGTCAGTCCTCGGCGGTGCCTGTGCTGAGTGCGTGGTAAGACGACGGGGGAAACGATGGCAAAAAAAAGGAGATACTCTTCGTTGTTTGGTTGAGTGTGATTTTTGTTGATTTGGCTTACTCAGTTTTTCTTTTGTATTTGTTTATTGAGCAAACTGCTTAACAGGTGCGCGGCGGTGTGAGTTGAATTTACTGTTACAAAAACGTTTCCTGTTTCCTCTCTCATTCTTTTTGAATTTTTGAGTAAATTACGCATCAGGAAAGAGGGAGAGAGACGCATTTTTGCGCACAGTACTATTGATCTTGCTGATGGAAGGTTGCTTATGTTGCACAACGATACACGATATTACAGAAATCAATAAAGGTGAAAATTTGTTGTCTCCTCAAAGGCGTGGGTGAAAATAAAGGATATAATATTCTCAGAAATGGAGATCACTGTGAAGCTGTTTTTCACGGTGTTCATTGCAGCTGCTTCACGCTTCACCTGCGCTTTACAGAAGAGTCTAAATGTAAAGAGGTCGAAGGACTTCTTTTTAAGTGTGAGCTGCTTTCTGGTGCGTATGCGCACGACTAATTCAGCATTACTCACGACACTTTGACAGCTGTGCTTTTTAAAGCAGTCCTTAGTGGGCTTCCACGTTTTGTCTATAGTTAAGAATCAAAAGTGCTTTTCTTCTGGCTCTGTGAATTTCCAATTTTATCCTCTTTTTTTCCCACTCACTCTGCTTTTGTAAACCTTCTTTGCAAACAAAGGTACACATTGTGATTTGCAACTTTTTTTTTGCTCTCGGGAATCGGGCATCCTGACAGGAGTATTCATCACATCGTTTCAAGTTTAGTCACATAGATCAAAAAAAAAATTGCAACAAAAACCAAAAACCTCCTTCTCGAAACATATATATTTTTTCTATTTAGCAGAAGATACTCATGGAGCACCGCCGGACGCGCAATGGCCCCATCCGGTTCCGCTGCTTCCTGCGCAACACCATCCTGGACGTTATGCGGTGTCGAGGCTGGATCGAGACGGACAGTGAAACGGAGTGGGACTACTACTGGGCCGACGTTTCGTGGATCCGCGAGAACTACGACGGCCTGCGCATGGACGACTACCAGCACCTGAATCACTTCCGCAACCACTACGAGCTGACCCGCAAGGACACGATGGTGCGCAACTTCAAAAAGATGGTGAAGCAGCTGGAAAAGGAGGGCGACGCAGACGAGGTGGCCGCGTGGGACTTTTTCCCTGTCACCTTTGCGCTTCCGCAGGATTACGGCCTCTTTGAGCAGGAGTTCCGGCGACACCCAAACAGCATCTGGATTATGAAGCCGCCCGCCAAGGCACAGGGCAAGGGCATCTTCCTTTTTTCCAAGCTGTCGCAGATTGCGGAGTGGCGACGCGAGTTTAAGCAGCGCAACGGCTACCTTACCGGAGGTGGGGGCAACAACGCTGGCACGAGTGGTGGGGGTGGTGGGAATGGCGGGAATGGCGCGGGAGGTCCCTACTCTCCTTACGGAGCTGCTTTAAATAACAACAATAACAACAGCGGCAGCCCCTACGGTGGACCGGAGCCGGTGGAGCCGTACCTTGCCCAGCGCTACATTGCCAACCCGCACCTCGTTGGGGGGAAGAAGTACGACCTCCGCATTTACGTCCTCGTGCAGAGCTACCAGCCGCTCGTGGTGTGGCTACATCGCACCGGGTTTGCCCGCTTCTGCCACCACCGTTATTCTTTGGACGATATCGACAACACGTACATCCACGTCACAAACGTGGCGGTGCAGAAAACGTACCCAAAATACACGGCGGCCTCCGGCTGCAAGTTTGGCATCCGCAACCTGCGCACCATTCTCACCGCCACCCACGGCGCGGCGCGGACGAACAAGCTGTTTGGCGACATCCAGCAGATGATCCTGCGCACCATCTTTGCGGTGCAGAAGATCATCATGCACGACAAGCACTGCAGCGAGCTGTACGGGTACGATGTGATGATTGACGACACGCTGCACCCATGGCTGATCGAAACGAACGCCTCACCCTCGCTGACAGCTGAGACACCGGCGGACTACCACTTGAAGTTTAACATGTTGCAGGATATGTTCGATGTGATTGACATGGAGGGTCGCCGCAGCGGAGATGAAGAGCGGATTGGTGGCTTCGACTTGATCTGGGCCAACGGGCCGGCCGGGGTGTCGCGGAACGACAGCAGCAAAGTGATGACGACGTCGTTTCTCGGGTGCGTGAACGAGAACGAGATTCCGATCAGTCAGATCCGGTTGCCGCCACGGCTGCAGAACCACGACAGCAGCGAACGGCCTCTCACGTAAGTGCGTAGAATCTGGTTTAAGTAGTTTTTTTCTGCGTATGTTCGTCGTTGCGCTCCTGGTCTCTTTTTTCTTTGTAATTTACACTGCTTCATTACTTATTTGTTGTTCAACACAACATATTTTTTTCTACTTTTTCGGGAAGCTGTTTGCCGATTTGTGATGTTTGCTCCATGACGTTGTCAATGTCCTCCTTTATATTTTTATGTATAGTATTCTCTGCTGCCTCTTACATTCTTCCTAGGATTGCAGCTTTATTGACGCAACAACAAAACAAAAGGAAAAGCAACTCAAAATGGTCACGTTTTTGTTCCAAAGGTATGCAAATCTAATCTGCTTATGTACTGCTGAAATGGTAGATAAAATGGATTTAAGAAATGCCTTCCACTTGATTTACTTTTTTATTTGGTGATCTTTGTAGTCCTGCTACTTCTTTTCACTGCTCGCTACTCTGTTTGAAGAGCAGAAGATTAAAAAAAAAAAACTCGCATCAATGTTCCCCTTGTGCTCATCTTTACCTCCTTCACTGCTTTTTTTTCTGGTTTATCAATACCCTTGTATCACTAATACCCCGTTTAACTGGCAGGGAATAGCAAAGCGTAGAGTTTACACACGCAACACTGGACTTCTTAGTGTCATAAACGCAAACAAACTTTACATTTTTCGACTGACTATAGTTGCTGTGTAGAGCTGCTACCATCGTCATGTTCTCCGTTTTCGCAAGTCGCCGCCTTCCACGGCCAGCCGTCCAGCGTGCACGTTTATTGTCTCAGAAGTGCTTCTTCGCGGTGCTGCTCGTGTGCCTCCTCTCCCTTCTTTTTACCTCGTGGTTTCCACACACGCTGGCCCACGCCGCGCCATCGTCATCGGCGGCAGGACAGCGCACAACCAGCAGCAGCACTAACGGCAACAGTAACAACAACTGGGCTGTCATCGTTTCCTCCTCCCGCTATCTCTTCAACTACCGCCACACCGCCAACGCGCTCACCATGTACCACGTCCTGCGTCAGCACGGCATCGACGACGATCACATTCTGCTCTTCCTGAGCGACAGCTTCGCATGTGACCCGCGCAATGTGTATCCGGCGGAGATCTTCGCCCAGCCACCCCCGCAGGGGGACATTAACGGTCACCGGGACCGCAACTTGTACGGCTGCAGTGCGCAGGTCGACTACTCCGGCAGCGACGTCGACGTGCGCCGCTTCCTCAGCGTGCTGCAGGGCCGCTACGACGAGAACACACCCCCGACCCGCCGCCTGCTTTCTGACGAAAACTCCAACATCATCATTTACATTGCCGGGCACGGCGCCAAGTCGTACTTCAAATTTCAAGACGTGGAGTTTCTGAGCTCGTCTGACATATCGGAGACGCTCACGATGATGCACCAGCAGCGCCGCTACGGTCGCGTGGTGTTTTTGGCGGACACGTGTCACGCCATCGCCCTCTGCGAGCACATCACCGCACCGAATGTGGTCTGCCTGGCTGCCTGCGGTGCCGAGCAGGAAAGTTACTCCGATCAGTTCGAGCCAAACCTTGGTGTGCACCTCATCTCCTACTGGATGCACGAGATGTACACCCTGCTTGACGGCACTAGCTGCGACAACCCGAAGGTAAAGCGGCTGCGGCACGACGTTGTGTCGCCGCTGCATCAGTCGTGGTACGACTTCAATTACCACCCACGGCGACAGGAGTTGAGCGACGGTCAGTCCTCGGCGGCGCACCGCGACGCCGTGAATGTGCCCGGCGCGGTGAACAACTGGCGCGTGGCGGACTTCGTGTGCAGCGCGGAGCCGACAGCGCAGCGAGTGCCGGTGCGCTATGACCTGGACTGATTGGTTTGGCTTTTGTATAGTTTGTTGTTAACCCTTTTTTGATATGTGTACAATAGGTGCTTACCTCTCTTTTCGCACGTGCCCCCTGAGTCGCGTGTTGCGCAATTTCACCATTAATTCTTCTCTTTTGGGACGTCGCATCGCTGAAGTGTTGATAGTTTCCAAGTTTTTTTTTTCCGTCTTGTATTATGCATCGTATTGGATCGTTTTCCACAACAACCAAGCGGCAACAGGAAAAAAAAAAGAGAAGAAGATCCGTTTGTTTCGTTGAACTTCGATTTTTTGTGTTTTGTCGTTTTTTCAGTTTGTGGAGCGGTATCTACATCACCTGTCTTATCAAGGAGCACAACATGGCTACTATAGTATAATACTCCCACTATGCACCAGAAACGTATAAAAAGAGCAACAGTATCACCTTTTGAGCTCATCCGACTGTGAATCCGCTCCAACTTCTACTTTTACCTTCTGCAATTGTTTTCTTCTCGATTTCAACAAAAAATTGCTTTTTTCTTTTCCGCTCATCGCGCATATACGTAAACGCAAAACAACGCTTAGCATCCAGGCTCACATTTTCCCTTCAGAGTGAAGAAAATACAGAAAGAGAAAGCGCGTCGCTTGTCTTCACAATCGTCACAACAGCACCAACAGATAAAAATACCCACACACATCATTATTCGAGAAACACCACCCCAAAGAAAAATGCGCGCCTTTTCTGTGCCCGTGTCGCGCTGCCTCGCAGCCGGCACCCTCACCACCGCGGCTCGCCTCGCCAGCACCACAACGGCTCCCCCATCCTCCGCGGCTGCTGCTGCTGCTGCTGGCGCGTCCGCCTCCCCCGCTGCTCCTGCGGTGGCCCCGAAGAAGCCGCGGCGCCGCATTACGAGTAAGCTGGACGCCTCCGACCTGCTGAAGAACGTGCCGAGTGAGCCCGGCGCCCACGCGGAGCTGTCGACGGCCGAGCTGGAGCGCAAGGTGGAGGAGATGTCCCGCATGAACCCGAAGCAGCTGGAGGAGGTGATGCGCAAGTTTGAGGAGCAGGAAGATGAGAGCAGCCGCGTGCTGAACGAGGACTCGCTCTATCAAATGGACGTCTCGCTGAAGCCGCGCAGCTCCGGCGCGGTGCGGGTCTTCTGGAAGGACGTGGACGTGGTGGAGCTGAAGGACCGCTACCCGGGCTGGTACGCCGTGACGGTGGATGGCCGCAAGGTGAAGGCCTTCGAGTCGTCGCAGGTGCTCGCGGTGCCGAGCCTCGCGATGGCCTGCTGCTGCGCACAGGAGTACGCGGAGCAGACGGGCTACATTAACAAGCTGCTCATGCCCATGTCGGACATCTGCAGTGGTGCCCTGCACATTGCGCCGCAGATGCTGAACCCCCGCATTGACTACCTCCTCTCCTTTTTTCAGAACGACAACCTGTACTTCCGTGCTGCCCCCATTGCGGCAAAGCAGGATGCCATGATCCAGCCCATCGTGCAGTGGTTCGAGCGTGTTTACGAAATGGAGGTGCCGCGTGTGGTCGGCATCGGTGACCCGCACATCACGCCGCATGCCACTGCCCAGATGCGCGATGCGCTGCTTGCCATGAACATGAACCCGTATCAGGTGCTGGCCATGTGCGTGACGGCGCAGTTCACGAGCAGTCTGCTGCTGCCGCTGGCCCTCTTCCACGGTGTCGTCGACCTGCCGACGGCGCTGGCGATTAACCGGGCGGAGGAGCATCACAACATTTCGGAGGCCGGCATGGTGGAGGGCTACCACGATATTCGCGAGGCTGACGTCGTCACGAAGATCTGCGCGTGTGCGACGACGTGGCGCCTCATGGAGGGGGTGTCGCTGGCGAAGTGCCTCGAGGTGCCGCGTGTTGGTGGCGCGCAGGAGGAGGCAGAGGAGGTCTAACCGTCTGAGATTAAAGGAAAGAGAAAAATAAAGAAAGATGGTACGTACTAAGTGAATGTGGTGAGAGACAAAGAAGATGATTATAGTTTACAAGATGATGAAAATGAAACAGGTGCGTGCTGCGGTTGTGTCGGTGATGTTGTTGTTGTTGCTTTTTCCGGTGTCATTTTTAAGTTTGCTTTACCTCGAAAGTGAACTGTTTTGACGCCACGTTGGTCTGTTCTTCACAGAGCAAGATGCTGTTTGGCGTCGAAAAACTTTTTTTTCTGGTCGCGTCTGTTGTTGTCGTTGTCGCGTCGGTAGTTTCCGGTGAAGTGATAAAAAACACACGAGCCACGGGTTCATCTCTGAAGTGTTTTTTTTCTTGACTCCATGCGAATACCGTTGGTTGATTTCTTGGTTGTGTTAGCGAACGTATTATTATTATTACTCTTTACAATTTAATACTTAAAAGACGCAAAAGAAAAAAAAAGAGTAAAGCCCATCTCTTCTAAGAGAGGTGAACAGGATTTATGTAGAAGCGATGTTAAAAAACACCGTGGAAGAACGACGTCAAAAAGCTTTCATGTCTTCAAAACTCTTTTTTGATTGAAAGAAAATGGCACCTGGTGTCAACAGCGTGGTTTGTGTGTTTTATAAAAAAAGTGACCCTTTCAAAGCTGTCGGCTGTTTAAATGTATTGGCGGACGTCAACACTTCTTTGCTCTCCCTCTTTTTTTTGGTTTTGTGCTCTACTTTTTTCTTTGCTTGACGGAGATATAGCTGCCACGCAGCAAACTACAGCAAAAGAAAGTAAGCTTAGTCGGGGCATCAACTAGCAACTCCACTTTTTTTCTCCTGCCACTTGACATTATCACTTTAAAATCAAGAAAAAGAGAAATAAACTATGCCTCCCAAGTCCCGGCCGACAGCCGCAGCTTCCGCCCACCTGGCATCGAAGCCCCCTTCGTCGACGCCTTCTACCGCACTTCGCACGCGACCGATGCAGCTTTCGCGAGTTTCTGGTTCTTCTCCATCGACCACCTCTGCTTCTTCATCAAGGGCAGCCGCGGTGGCGAAACCGTCACGCGACGTGCGTACGGCTCACTACGGCGACATCATCGCTTCGGACGAGGTACACGATGAAATCCGAGCTCTCGGCAGTGAGGTCAAGTCGCAGATTGCCCAGCACCTCCCACGTCACGGCACCTCGGAGGCGCAGGTGATGTGGGGGGTGCGCCAGTTTGGCCCTTCCAAAGAATCACGTCGTGTGCTCAACAAGGAAAACGAAGCTGCCCGTCTGGCCTGTGAAACCGGCGTGTACTGCGTCTGGCGCTGTGTGGAGCCGCCGAGGCTGCAGGGGGCGAACAACGACTTCTGCTGCCGCCTCGGCTACCGCCACGTGTGCTTCTGCGGGCACCCGATGGCGGCACACACGACGCCACCACGCGCAGCCAACGCACAGGCAGCAGCAGCACCGCCTCCGTCGCCGTCGTCATCGTCAACGCAGCAGCCTCGGTCGACAGTGAGTGATCGCCAGCTGGCGCAGTGGAAGGCGCCGTGCGAGGAGGCTGGGTGCGGCTGTGCGGCCTTTCGATACATCCCGAACACCCCCCTGGAGATCGGCGAGGCGTGGCTGACGCGGCGGGCAAACTTTAAAGCGTCAGAGTGGAGCGCCAAGTGCCGCTGCGGCCACGGGCACAAGGAGCACCAGCCTTCACCAGGTGCGCTGCTGCGGTGCCGCGTCTGTGGCGGCTGTAGCGGCTTCACGTCGGCGTTTTTGTGCGTCGTGTGCGATTTGCCCTGGGAGGCGCACGAAACGGTGTGGGAGAGCGAAGGCGTACGGATTGGGGATGGGCTGCCGGTGCGGGAGGCGTACGCACCGCTGTCGGACGTGGACTGGGATATTCGGGAGGCGGTGTTAAAAGATGTAACGTTGGGTGGCCGCATCGAGCCGTCGGCGAGTTACGTGGCGCTGCAGGAGCGCAGCGCCGCTGCACCGTCACGCAGCCCGCGCCGCCAGCTCGCGTCGTCGCCGGGATCGGGCCCGGTGGCGGAGGCGCGAGAGGAACGGACAGGGAGAGCTGGGGCAGACACGACGAGGGCATCCGCTACCACCGCAGCAGCCGTAGTAGACCCCGTGTTGGACGTGGAGTACTGTCCGGCGTGTGCGACCATCTATCGCAGTGCAGCTTCCAAGTTTTGCTCCAAGTGCGGACAGCCCCGGCCACGCCGTCCGACTACTCTGCGATAAAAAAAAAAAGATCTAAAGTTAGCATTGAAATTCTTTTTTCTTTTAATATGCTTTCTGCTGCTTCATGTACACTATGCCAGTTCTGCTGGTAGACGTAGACAAATTCACACAACAAGCAAGAATAGAAAGTAGCTGCTTATTTGGAACGGATGCCGTATCACATTCGCGGTAAGGTAGGAACTTTGTTTGACGTTGTCCCTCTCGCGAAACGATTTTTTTTGAAAACCAATTTTCACAGCCTTTTTTTTTCTTGCAACTCATTCCTTCTCTTTTTTTCCCTTTTTTCTTTTACTGAAACCAATATCTTACTTTTTACCACCAATCTTGTTGCAACAGAAAGCGAGAGCTGGACCTATTGTCACAAAGCTCTCTGTGCATTTTTTCACATACATCTCCCTTTGAATAAAAAACCTTGGGACATTCAATCAAGCTTGCCGATTAATCTCACGGTTTCTTAAAAAGAAAAAATACGTTAAAGGAGCGAAAAGGAGTATAAAGGCAGCTATTGACACAACTCCAATTCTCCTTGTCGCATTACAATAAATTGCACTGCCATCTTCTCACAGATTTTTACGATAACAATCCTATTGAAAGCCTTCGTTGTTTTCATCTTTGACAGAGTGTTCACTTGCTTCCACCTCACCACAACTCAAGAATGCGTGCCAGTCGTCTTGCGTTAACGGGGCTGCGCCGTTTCACTGGGACCTGCGCGGGCCACCACGCCCTCCCGCTGCTCGGCGCCACCGCGGCCGCCGCCCTGCCCCTCTGCAGCCAAGCACGCTTTGCCAGCAGCAAGAACCCGTACACAGTGCTCGGCATCAAGCAGGGCGCCGACAAGGCGGAGATCAAGAAGGCGTACCGCGTGCTGGCGCGCAAGCACCACCCGGATGCGCCGGGCGGCAGCGATGAGAAGTTCCGCGAGGTCCAGGAGGCGTACGAGCAGATTAAGAGCGGCGTGTGGATCCGCAAGGAGCAGGAGGGCAGCGCCGAGGGCGGTGATGGCGGTGGTGGCAACAAGAACCGCTACAGCGGCTTTCGCTACACCACCCGCACGCACCACAAGAGCAAGGTCAGCTACGACCAGTTCTACGAGGAGATGCACACGGGCAAGGTGAAGAAGGACCCGTTCGCCGACGATGACGAGCCGGAGGATCCGGCAGCCAAGGACCCACGCCGCAACCCGTTCGCGATGAACGAGATCGCCTTCCAGGCGTGGCTGCGCTTCATTATCATGTGGTGCCTGCTCTTCTCTAGTCTCCGCTTTGGGCTCTTCCTGATCTTCCCGCCCAAGTGGGAGAAGCCGCACCGCAAGCCGCCGCCGCGGGAGCTGCGTGGTGGCAAGCGGCCAGCCCCGAAGCCTATTCACCCCGCGGAGGACGCCATCGTGGCGTAGAAAAAAGGAGACGCAATGGTACACAGAAAGAAGAACGCTTTGCCAGATTTATGCCAAGAAGAGAGTGCGAGGAGAAATAAGTGACTTTCGATTCCTTCCCTCAGAAAGATAGAAGCATATCACATTGCAAAGGGAGAAAAAGAACGTTTCGGCTGCTCTTTCTGATTCGCATGACGATCCACGGTACCGCTTCTTTCACTTTATTTTTGTTAGTAGACTTGCAAACGATTGGTTGTAGTGATAGCGGCGCGTACTTGTATTGACTTTATATTTATAATTTACTCCTCACACTTGCTCGTTTTGGTATCTTTTTTTTTGTTCCTCCTTTTATTATTCCCGATTCGTTTGTTGAGTTTAAACTTTTTGTGTTTTGCTGCTGCAAGCTGACACGCAGAATGGAAAGTATGTTTGAGATTCCTGAGTGCTCTGTGGAGTTGCGTTAGTGAAACGCATAGCTGAATGTTATGAAGTCGTGGCTGGTTAAAAAATGTGACTGGTGTATTTTTCTTTGTTTTCTGTGCTTCCTTTTCCTGGCGACAACGGCGCTTAAAACGAGTTGTTCTTTTTGTGTTTCTTCTCTTACAACTGCAGCCGTGACTTTTTTTTTTACTTTTTGGTTTACTGTTCACCTATTATTAACTATGATCTATCTTGATTAACCATAAAAAAGAAGGGAGAAATAGTTGAAAAAGGCAGATTCCGCTAGACGTGTCAACACTTTTCAAGCATGTGAGCAAGATGTACCACATTCGATTGTTGAGGTTTTTGCCAGAGCTGCAATACTTTCAAAAAAAAAAAAAAACTGGAAGAAGCTATTTATGTCGTTCTGCTACGACGGTTGTGACTAGCCCTCGTGCTAGATATATATATATATATTTTTTTTTCATTGCTGTTGGTTGTTATCATCTGTATCTCAAAACTGTAACTTTCTTTCACTTGCTTTTCCGAGTCTCTCCTATTTCCTACCTTTTTATTTTCTAGGGTGTTTCTACACTCGCTCAAGGAAAGTTGACTTTCACACAGGTAGAAAAAGAAAAATGCTGCGTCAGACGTGCGTGCTGGCGGCGGCCGAGTTCAAGCAGAAGTCCCGCTGGTCGGGTGTGTGGCCAAACATGCACTACGGCGCCATGTACCTGCAGTACAGCGTGGGCCGTCAGCTTCCCATGCAGGGAGTGAACTGGGTGACGCGCGACTCGAACCGACTCACGAACTTTAGCGCGCGCTACCAAGCCGTGATCGACGACGTGGATGTGAAGCGGAACGAGGAGGAGCTGCAGATCGCCATGTCCGATGTGCGGTGGAACGACCACCGACGCATTTACTGGAAGTGCTCCTTTTGCGGCTCCCCGTACCGCAAGAGCGTCTCCGTCCGCACGAAGTTCCACGCCGGGTGCAACATGTGCAAGGGCCGGTACGCGTCCGAGGTGCTGCGCGAGCAAACCCCGATCAAACCCCTCAAGGAGGCCGCGCCGGAGCTCTTCACGAAGCTGGCGGAGAACGAAAAGAACGACAACATTGGCTCGCTGAGTGTCACGAGCAAGTTTCGGGCGGAGTGGAAGTGCACGTGCTGCGGGCAGCCGTACCGCGCCACCATCCGCAGTCGCACTGGCTGCGTCGAACCCGGGCAGACCCCGCTGCACCCGCAAATTACGCAGTGGACGTCGATGTGCCCGTCCTGCGTGTGGAACGCGAACATGAAAACGTTAGCGGAGAAGACGCAGCAGGAAGGGCAGTACCTGGGCCTCGATTCTTCGGTGGCGGAGGCGGCTGCCACGGCTGGTAAGAAGATTCCGCGGCGGAGAAAGTTAGTGGTGTGAGAGCGGGCCGTGATGAGGGAACAGAGGTGAGTACGGGTGAGTTTTTAGTTTTCTATGGTCATCCTCTTTTTTCTTCCTTCTTGATTGCGTTGATGGGGAAGGTGAGGGACTGGTGAATGTGTAGTAAATGCGTGCATGCTGATGCACATGAATTGAACAAACCAAAAAACTCTCGCTTCTCTTTCCTTTTCTGTCTGTGAGTGTGCGTGCGTGTGGTGTGTGGCGAGTTCCTTTGCTGTTGTGTGGTAGGATTTCACAGTATTTTTTTTTTTTTTATCTCTTTATCCGTTTTCGAGCTGCGGAAGCTGCACAGGATGCAGTTGTAACAACAACAACAAAAACAACACAAAATACAGTTTAGAAAACTGACGTGTACTCACCTGGTTTCTTGTTGTACACCCGAGACTGGAAGCATGGACGTGTTGGAGAGGGCGTCTCTGAGAAGATCTTCGGTCAATGGGAATGAGAGTAAGACAAGTACAGATCCAAAGTGAAGTGATGCTGATCGTCAGTGCTAGTCCTCTTTTTCGTACTCCAAATGGAGTTTAACGCCAATCAACACTCGGTACTTCTATCCACTGTAAAGTCTATCTTTGAGAGCATGTGTGTCACTCTTTTTTATAATGAGGATAAGCTTTCCTGCGCGTTTTTTTTTTTTTTAACATGAACATATCATAAAACGTCGTTTTACTTCCTACCTTTCTTCTTTCTCTTCTATCCCTTTCTCGTCGCCTTGCTGCATCTAAAAAAAAAATGGCAAACGGAATGCTGTCGTTGCATTCATTCTCAAAGTACTCTCTTCTTTCTATCTCTCTTTTTTTTTTTTTTAGCACATCCTTCAGCCATGTCAAACCGCTTCTTTCAGAAGTTTTACCTGCGCTGCGGCAACTGCACCGCCATCCAGCGCCACGCGCAGGGCTACAAGCCGATCGCCAATCCGATTCTCTTCAAGTCGGATGAGCACTGCCGCAACTACCACGATGAGCAACGCCGCGCCGTCGGGTACGCTGGGATGATGGTGACGTGCCGGTGCGACAAGTGCAACCGCGTGCACTCGAACTGGAAGGTGATGGACGCGCAGGAGTTTCTGGACGCGAAGCTGTCGATGTCGCCAGCCGAGCGTGAGAAGCGGTTGTGGGCCAGCGCAAAGTAGGAGTGGCAGCCGTGCAGTGTGGATCACGCTAAACGACAGATCGGTTCACGTACTTTCTGTTTACTGTTGGTTTTTTTTTATTTTTTATGTGTTGTGTTGTTTGGGAGGAATTTTAGCTTGAGGGTTGTGTTCGTCTCTCACAGTGTATTTTTGTGGTGTTGGTTTTGTTCTCCCAAGTTGTGGCTCTCCTTGCTATGGAGCCAAATGCTCGTTTTGCACTTTTCTTACAGTCTTTCAATCAAAAAAAAAAAATAGAATTGTGGTAATATCGTAACGCGTTCTTTAGCTTTAGTGTAGGAAGACTAATGCGCGTCCAATTGAAGCGTTGTTACTGCAGACTTAATAGTAGTTTACTAAAAGTGTTGTTCAAAAGTGCGTGAACAGCAGCGGAATAGCAACGAGGGAATGCATTGATCGCGTGTAGTTTCTGTGCTAAGAGCTATTACAAAAAAATTTTTTTTAACTGGAGTCGACGTGGCTCCACTCTCACTTGTATCTCTCTCTCTTTTTTTTTTTTCGCCTCTTTATTATTTTCACCTTTTTCGTGTTCTATTACACACTGCATGAACTGCTTTTCTTTCTCTCTTCCATCCTACTGCCATCTAGAAACACCAGCAAAACCCTGCGCAGTTCGAGCAACAGCTTAAGAAGGTTTAACACTCTCCGTTTTTTCCCCTCTTCCTGTTCCATTTACTAAGTTCATTTAATTTATTAAGCATCCAATCATGCGTCCGGCTGACCAGCGTCTGCAGAGCGTGGGTGCCACCTTCGCCGTGCACTACTACACGACCCTTGTGCAGGCTCCGGAGACCCTCGCCGCTCTTTACACTGCAAATGCTAACGTTGTGCACCGCTTTCAAAAGGCGAACGGCGCGGCGGAGATCAGCTCGCTGCTGACCACCGTGACAGCGGTGGGCGTGACGGAGGTGAAGCTCGAGGACGTCTCCACCACCCGCACCACCAGCGGCGGCCTCAAAGTCAGCATCACGGGTCTCTTCATCAGCCACGACGCGGAGCAGGCCTTCACGCAGGAGGTCGAAATGCGGGAGCTGGAGAGCAACGTGTTCGGCATCACGAGCGACAAGCTGAGCTACGCGGCGGCGGCGGCGGCCGAGCAGACGGCGTGGGCTGCCGCTGAGGCTCCTCAGGAGGCGGCGGAGAAGGCTGCGGAGGAGAAGCCGGCTGCTGCTGCTGCTGCTGCACCGGCTGCCGCGGAGGAGGAGAAGAAGGTGGAGGAGAAGCCCAAGTCGCGCAAGGCCACGCCGGCTCCGGCCCCCACTCCGGCTGCTGCTGCGGAGCCGGCCAAGAAGCCCGCGAGCTTTGCGGAGGCGTTGAAGATGAAGAAGGCGGCGGACGGTGCGGCCTTCTCGAACAAGGCCGTGCGCGTGGTGGCCTCCGACGCGGTTGAGCAGGCGCAGGAGAGCAAGAAGCAGTCGGGCAACAAGAAGGAGGAGAAGGCTGCGGAGGCGGCGGAGGCGAAGCAGCACAGCCACGAGGACAAGGAGGCTGCGGCGGTGGTCTTCTTTGACATTATTCTCAAGGAACTCTCCGCCGAGGTGACGGAGGAGGAGGTGCGGGCCATCGTGAGCCCCGTGGCTGCCGTGAAGCTGGTCAACATCGTGAAGAGCGAGAAGCGCCGCCGCAACAAGGAATCGGAGGCGGCGGCACCGACCATCACCTTTGCCTTTGTGCAGCTGGACCGTCCCGCCGAGGCCGAGGGCGCCGCCGAGCACGTGGCCGACGTCGTGGCGAAGCTGTCGGAGCAGAACAAGGCGCTGAAGGTCGAGGCGGTGCGGGA
>JASAOP010002600.1:0-38751 GCA_030849055.1 Crithidia thermophila | reverse complement strand
TCAGCAGCGGCAAAACGCAACTTGAGGAGGGAAAAGACGGCGTGGAAATGAGGAAGTCCAAGCCTTACTCTCTCTCTCTCTCTCTCTATCTATCTCTCTCCTTACAAATGCATCAGTTGCGTAAAAGTGCGATAGAAAAATCTGTTTCTCTTTTCTTCTCTAGTAGTTTGCAGTCATCTTTTGTTTTTCTTTTGTTTTGAAAATAGACTATAATGTGTATTTACCGGCAGTCGTGAAAGAGAAAACAGAGAAGTATTTATGACGTAGGAGCTTTCATGAGGTCGACTCGAACCTCAACGGCAAGTCGGCCGTCTTACAGATTACAAAGAGCAAAAAAAAAAAAAACAGTGATGACCTTCTCGAAAGTTAATTGCCAGATCACGGGCAGCAACAGCAAAAGAAGCGACATAGAGGAGAGTGCTACGGCGGACACTCACAGCGTCCTTGGTGAGACAATTACATAGCGCCTCCTGCTTCCGCTTGCCATCTAAAAATAAAATACTTATTAGAAGGCAACGCAGCATCTGCTTGCGCGTGCGTGTCAGTGTTAAATCACGCAATGTTAGTTAGAAGACAAAACTGATTAAAAAATTTTGTTGGGGAACTAAGTTCGCCATCACAAAACAGTATTGTTTGCACTCCCCACAACAACAAAAAAACTGAGCAGGTATTGTATACCGCACAAACAACAATTTATATATAGCGTTAATTTGAAAAGAAGCAAGAGGAAAAATTATGTTTGCGGCGCGACAACCAGCACAAAAAAGAAGGGAAAAAAGAAGTATCAATGACGGAGCAGCAAGGTGGCCAAAAAAATAAAAAAGCATTTAAAAAAAGTGCTTGTTTGGTGTTCAGCTTAGGAAGCTTGTGTATTGCCTTACGCCAACGATCTCATGGGGTGGTGATGAGACCGTTACGAGGCTTGCACGGATGCCGGACAGAAAAGCGTGCCGGACACGTGGTTGCCGTCCAGGAGGTACTCGCGAGCTTGCTCGAGGTGGAAGCCACTCGTTAGGAACATCTTCTTGCCATACTGCAGCAGGAACTGTGCGGCCTGCAGCTTCGTCACGATGCCGCCTGTCGCAAAGGCGTTATTTGGGGTCGCCTCGTCTTGCAGCTCCGCCTGCGTCAGCTGGTTCACCACCAGACGGATCTGCGCGTCGCTGCAGGTGCGTGGGTTCGCCGTGTAGTAGCCGTCGATATCGCTGAGAATGACGAGGAGGTCAGCCTCGAAGTGGTAGGCGACGTGGGCGGACATGCGGTCGTTGTCGCCAAAGACCAACTCTCGCAGCGCCGTCGCGTCATTTTCGTTGATGATGGGCACCACTTTGTTGGCCAGCAGCACCTCGATGGTGTTGCGCGCGTTGATCGTGCGCTTGCGGGAGTCAAAGTCGTACGCGCCGAGCAGCAGCTGCGAGCACAGAATGTTGTACTTCTGGAACTCGGTATAGTACATGTGCATGAGCAGCGGCTGGCCGAGGGAGGCCAGCGCCTGCTTGTTCGGCACAAAAGACTTGTCCAAGGGCTGCTCCGTGTAGCCGGCGGCGACGGCGCCGGAGGTGACGATGATGACCTCGTACCTCTTTTGCAGGTCGGCGACGAACTTGCAGAGTGCGGCGATGCGGGAGATGGCGATCTTCTGATTCTCTACGAGAATGGAGGAGCCAACCTTCACCACGATGCGCTTGTAGGTCTGCTTGTTCTCCATGTTGGTAAGCAGATACAGATGAAGAAGGGAAAACAGGAAACTGACAGAGAGCGGAGAGAGAGGCTGAGCTGCGTGGGGCAGAAAAAAAAAAGGAGTTTGTCAGCAAAGAGTTGACGAAAGTGTCAGAGGAATAGAAGGAGAGGGATGAAAAAGGATGAGCACAGAGCTTTTTTTCTATACAATTAGAAAGGAAGAAAGTGCGCGTCGTCACGTACTCTTCGTGACTGGGAGAAGCAACGCCGACACTTGTGTACTCTCAAAAAAAAAAAAAACCGATTACAAAAGCAGCACTACTTACACACGCGTTTGACGGACTGCAAATCGACAAAGCTCTTCAACTGACTGCTCTACTTTTATCTGACGGTGGCGTGCTGCATTTCACTCAAGTTGGTATGTCCCTTGCCAATAAGTGAAGGAGGTGTATAATAATAAAAACGTCTAAGCAAGCAAGCCAACAACAAAAAAAATGTGTATAGGAAAGCGCTCATAACACTGACTCATCTCCGCATGCACGCACAGTTGGACTCGAAAGAACGTAAACCATTGATCTTTTTGTGTGTGTCTGTGTGTTAGAGGGAGGACGAGGAGGTGACACCCTCCCCAGAGCCACCGTCGAGCAGGAGCGTCACGGTGCCCTTGCAGTCCCGCAGGAACCGGGATACGGGAGTCGGCTCCGTGGCTTCCGCATTCAGGACACCGCGGACGACCCAATTCTTGTCCTTCCCGCCCGCCAGCACCACCACGTGCTTCGCGTGCTGGATGACAGCCTTGGACAGGGTGATGCGCCACACCTTGGGGCTCATGGTCGGGCTCGGAAAGCTGACAGACACGGCGTGCGTCTCGTCCGTTGCTGCGATGGAGTCGGGAAAGATGGACGCCGTGTGCCCGTCCGAGCCGAAGCCGAGAAGAACGATGTCCACCGCCGGCAGCGAGGCCCCCGCTGCGTCCGTTGTGGCGGGCAGACGCTGCCGCAGCTCCTGCTCGTAGGCCTGCGCCACCTGCCACGCACCGTCGACGCCGCCCTGCTCGTCCGTCGACGTCGGGAGGGCCGCCGTTGGGTTGACCGCGACGATGTCCGCTGGCGGCACGTCCCTCAGCAGCGCCTTGGTGGCCATGGAAAAGTTGCTCTGCTCATCCTCAGGCGCAAGCAAGCGCTCATCGCCGAGAATAAACTGCACAGCGTGCTGCTGCAGCAGCGCCAGATCGTTCTCGTGCATCTCCTCGTACAACTTCTTCGGGGTCGAGCCGCCAGAGAGCGCCAGCACGACAGGTTTGCTCGCGTCGCTTCGGCTTTCGATCGCCGCGAGGATGATCTGGCGAGCCGCGCTGCTGATCTCCGCAATGCTCTCACACACCTTCACCGTCGGAGCAAAGTGCGCCATCTCTTTTTTTTTTTTTCCGGAGTAGTAGCTGACGAAAATAATTATTATTTCTTTTTAGAGTAAATGAACGAGGGCGTACAAAAAAGCCTTGTGAATGTGCTTTCCAGTTAATCAGAAGCGGATATGTGCGACGATAGAAGGAGCAAAGATGTGTATAAATCTTGTTGTTGCTTTTTAAGAAACGTAGTTCTCAAAAAATAAACGATAGTGCAAATAAAAGATTAATAACAACATTTAAGGGAGAAGTAATTGAGGCGAATATGGAGAGGGCATGAGAGGGTAAAAAACAGAGAAACCATTTTTTTCTCACCAAGTACGTGCGCATCGACTGCGCACCGCAACCAAGAGGAACGTGAGAACACAATAAGGCATGACTCATGCCATGAATGCATCTAATCCCCAGTTGAGTAAAATTCAAGACCAAACTTCATTTTAAAATCTGGCGATCGCCTTAATCGCTCGTCGGAAAATTTACTTGCGAAGGATCATCGTACACTTTCACGCCACAAATATAATATGTATCATTTTTTGTTCATTGATGATGTTTCAAGAATGTTTAGTGTAGCAGCGACCACAACCAGCCGGCGACTCCGCCAACGTACATCAGTGCGCTGACTGCTTTTGCCAGTGCAGAGGTAGACGGGCTGCGGAGCACAGCGAAGTCCGGTGGTCCGATAACATTACAAACAGCGTGCACCGCCGCAATAGCGACGATGCTTCGGTTGCACACGCGCAAATAGTAGTAACCACTCAGCACGCCAAACACGCCCGTGAAAAGGTACACAAAACTGAGTTTCCGCGCAGCCGCGCTCCAGCAGGCCCGCTGGAGATCCTCGTCCGATGAAACGTGAGGATCGTCTTTGTCATCTTCTGATTCAGAGTGCTTGCCGACGCGGTCAAGATACTCATCGCAGGCCCACGACACAATGTGGTGCGAGTGCGAGAGGGCGAACAACACAGCAGCCACGGTGATCTGCGTCCAGTCGCTGCGGTTTTGCAGCAGTAAAAAGAGGACACCGCGGAAAAACAATTCTTCTCCAATCGGGCAGATAAAATAACTTCGCCAGCGACGCAGCCAGCTCTCCTCCAGCGCAAACTCTCGCAGCAACAGTTTGTCCACAATAGGCCCCGCGAAGAGCAGCAGGGTTGAGCCGACAGCCCGGCACAGCGGCCGTTGCCACTCCGCGCCACGTACAACGGAGAAAACGTGCGGAGTCCGCACCAGCACATACGCGCCGCTCACCACGCAGCACTGCAGGAACGAAAGTGAGCGCCGTCGGATGGTTTCGTCGCTGTCGCGGTCGACGTAGATGGACGGGCTTTGGGTCGCCGTCCGGAGAGAGTGAAGGCCGCTGCGAAAGAAACAACGTTCCTTAGGCCACACATAAAACGAGGCCACAAACGCCACTGACGCACACGTGCTGGAGAGAACGTCCATGGTAAGATGAAAAAGAAGAAAAAAAAGCGCTGTGAAAGAGGTAGTCAGGATGCGAGAAAAAGAAGCATTGAAAAGAGAACGTCTGCGGAAGTCAACATACAGCCTAACTAATACGCAGTAAAATTAATTGTAAGTAAACTCTTTGCAAGCAAAGGATTGATGGAAGGGCAAAATCGTGCCAAGAAAACAAAGACACCGCGTTCAAGCGGCGCCTTGACGCAGCCTATTGTTCGTTCTCAGTAAACTAACCCAGAAGCTTCATTAGCGCTCTTATTGTTTCTGTTTGCTTTTTTTTTTTGTTTCGTAATTAAATGGCGTGTTATTTCCAACAGTTCGTTTTCTACACTTGAAAAAAAGAGGTTTTCTTCACTTCTACTGTGGTGAATTNCTTTGCTCATATTATATATTTTTGACAGTTAGAAAAAGCGTCAACTTTTTCGTTTCTTGTGTAGGTCACTTTTTCGGGGGTGAATTGGTGAATGGAACACGCGGCAGCTGTTTTTTCTTGCCAATTTGTCAATGGGAAATAAAGCTTTTTGTTTTTAAAATGAGAGGAAGGAGACTAAAAACATTTTTTAAAAGGCCATCGAACAATTCTGATTCTCTACCGCAGAATCCGCATCGATTTCAAAACCATTTTAGTCACACAATAAAAGAAAAGGTCATTCAAGCAAGCAATATATATGCTAAACGTAGGGAAAGTACATCTACTACAGAAAAAAGAAGAGAGAAAGGGAACAAAAAACAAGGAGAGCTTTCAGCATTTACCGGCCGTCAAGATGGCCCGTAATTAAGTAAAACAAAAGGGCTTTGAGTTCTTTTCCGCTTCTAAAAAAAAAAGTAAGTGTAACTTTCAGTGAATGGAGATTGAATCGTGGCATCAACACTCCAGCACTGATGTTTATGTGCTTCTGTAGCGAGCACAGGCTTTGAGAAAGGAAAAAACTTAACAATAACAGTAAAAAAAAATGAGAAAAAATAGTGACAAGAACTCCCACCATGCAAACACCCTGGAATGCATAAGCAAAGAAAAATGTGTTTTTCCGATCTTTGATATCAATGAAAAATTGACAAAGATCCGCTGCGGCTCACACTGTGAGAAAACTCAAAACTATATATAGAAGGGGAAATTTTCGATGCACAGAAGCAACGAAAAGCATAATAAAAGAAGAAACAAAACGAAGAAAACAAAAATAAACCCCTTAAAAAACAAAGAAGAATGATAAGTGTCGCATGCACATAGATGGGAGAATAAAAAAGAAAAAGAGGGGCAAAAAGTAGAAAGAATGAAAATGAGAAAACGCGTTGTCACGACAAAAAAAAAAGAGTTTATAAAACTCACACTTTATTTTTCTTTCCTTTTTCAAATGAGGGAGAGGTAGTAGCGGCCGCGTGACAGCACGCTGGTCTTCTTGATCGCGGTGAAGGTGACGTTCGTCATTGTTGCGTCAATGGAGGCGCCGAGTGCGCTGTCCAGAACACCGTTGAGATCACCAAAGCCGGTGAAGCGGGTATTCATCACCTCCACGCCGTTCTCTGCGGGGATGGAGCAGATAGTGTTGAAGAAGCGGCACTGCAGATCGTTCACGACGACGTCGTACACCATTGACGCACCGGACGGCACAAATGCCGTGATGGCGGCGCGAGCCTCGCGCGTGGTGATCTGGTTCAGCAGGTTCTGCCACGTCGGCATCGTCAGCTGTCCGCCCTCGTACTCGATGGTGGTCGTCGCGTCGGTTTCGTTGTTGTAGGTGGAGATGTTGAGCAGCTGCTTCACCGCCCTGGCGATGGCCACCGCCATGTCGATGGTGGCCGCCGTAACGTTGTCGGCCGTGTCAAAGTGAGCAAAGACGGGCAGCACAAGGCCTGTTGACACCTGCATGGCATTCTTTGCAATGAATTTGTTGTAGGTCGGCATCTGCAGCAGCTGAGAGAGACCGCTGCCGATGGTGAACTTGCGGAAGTACAGCAGCCGTGAGATATCCGTCGCACCAGCGGCCACGGCGGGCAGCGTCTTTCGCGGTGGGACCGCCAGCGCGGAGAAGAGCATCGACTGGGCCTCGTCGCAAACGTTCAGCGTCACGTCGGCAAACTGAATGTTCGTCAGCACGCCGCGGATCACCACGTGCGCCTTGGCGTCGCAGGAGGTGCGCGTCATGCCGTCCCACGTGCAGCTGCCCGTCACATTCTTCTGGAAGGTGGCACCGCCGCTCAGGGTGAGCTGCAGTTTTGCTGGAACCCAGAAAAAGATGGAGAAGACCTGCAACGTCAGCGTTGCGGAAAGGGGGTTGTCCAGCGAGAAGGTCAGCGAGTCGGAGGTCGAGGACAGGTTTGTGGAGGGCCAGTCGACGCTCAGGGGGGCCACGTTGCGCACCTTCAGGTTGATGCTGCCGAGGGCGACGTTGGTGCCATCTGGGTAGAAACTCACATTGGAGAAGGTGAAGGAAACCACCGTGGTCAAGACGGCGAGGAGGTAGAAGCACTTGGGCAGCATGATTGCTGATTGCTGAGTGTGCTGCAGCTGAAATCGAATTGAGAGGAGGAAAGAGTGAGTGGACGAAGAGCTTTTAAAATGGGGAAAAGGTAATGTTTTATAGGCAAAGCCTTTCAATTTTTTTATTTTTTTAGATGGTGCCTCGTAAGGTCTAACAAAGAAGACGACAAAGAATGGAAAGCAAACAGCAGGGGGAGAGTTTAGCGAGCATGTGAATGTTACAACGATTGCACGACGTCAAAAACGCAAATCTGGAGACCCATCATCTCAATTTTTCAACGACTGTGAATACATTTGCTTCTGAGCATCGGGTTTACAAAGCAAAACACACTCCAAGCTCATACTCTTTGGAAGCACTTTTGACGAGCCGCGCAAGTGATCTCTGCTCAATTACATCTTTTGATCAGTCGAGTCCCGTGGGAGTTGCAAACTGCATCTCACGCAATCGAAGCGCTCAGAAAAGCATACCCGCAATCTTTTTTCAAACACTTCACAACAGCATTTTCATAATTATTTAATATCCCGTTTTAGAATAAAAAATGGAGTAAAACCCAAGTTAAACAAAACAACACACAAAGAAAGTGTTCACATAAGAGATAACCAGAAATCAAATGCCGTAAAAGTTCACTCACAATACATTCTTACCGAAACACTACAATTGGCAACTGCACCATCAACACCACATCACCACTTTGCTTTCATGCACAATAGCCATTTCTGTGAAAAAAAAAAGAACATTTAACTGAAAATTAGGAATGAACACAATAGCGTACACGACAACAACAACAAAAAAACTTTACCAAGTAAACAGTAACAACAAAGAAGTATACACAGTAAAAGAAAAAAGGTAAAAGACACAATTGGAAAGAAAAAAAAAGGCAATAATTGCAAAAGAAGGACAGTTGTTGCAAGTGAGGTAAAGCGCGCAAGTGCTCAAAGCAGGTGCGGTATATGGGAAAAAGAAGAAGAAAAAGGGAAGAGTATCGAGCGGAGATGGGATTCGCCTGCCGAGAAAGGCTATAAAGCTGAGATATGCACATGCAAAAGAGAAAAAAGAAGCAAAAAGCAGACACAATAACTAAACGTAACGGAGTGATGAGTGAGGTAAAAAAAAAAAGGGAAATAAACAATAACAAGATGAAAGTGTTTTAAAAAAGAGGTAACAAAAAAAAAATGAAGTAAGCCAAAAAAAAAAAAAAGCAATAGTAACATGGCGCTGCATAAGCACATCCCTCAACCAGAAGATTAATAAAGGGGAAAAACAAGGAGAAAAGGGGGAAAGTAGCGAGGAAAAAGTGTACTAACAAAACAATAAAAACAAAATATGCACGAGAAGAAAAGGAGTATCGGTATAGAACAGAGACAAAAAAAAAAAGAAAATTGTTGACATCGGGGTGTGGGAGTAACAACACACACACGTAAAAGGTTAAAATTTTTAAAAAATTCTTATTTTTACTCGTATTGCAACTATCGTGAACAAAGTGAGCGCAGATGTGGAAATGACTGAAGCTATTCAGTATCGTTACATTGATCTCCACAACACTACGAGAGGATACTTCTGAAGAAACAAACAGCTTTTGTGTTACGTTAAAGACAACTCCCAGCGTGACTTGTACTCGCCGTTTTCAGCCATAAGCTCCTCGTGCGTGCCCTGTTCAATGATCTTCCCGCTGTCCAGCAGCACAATCTGGTCGCTATGTCGGATCGTGGTGAGGCGGTGAGCAATGCTCACCGTCGTCACCTTGAAGCGCTTCTGGAAGACGTCCAGGTTGCGCTGCACCGCCGCCTCCGTCGCGTTGTCCAGCGCGCTCGTCGCCTCGTCGAGCAGCAGGAGCTTTGGGCACCGGATCACACCACGCGCGATGGCGACACGCTGCTTCTGCCCGCCGCTGAGCTGCTGGCCGCGATAACCGACCTCCGTGTCGTAGCCGTTCTCCATGTTCATAATGTCGTCGTGGATGCAGGCCACCTTCGCCGCCTCAATCACCTCCTCCTCCGTTGCGTCCGGCAGCGAGTAGGCGATGTTGTCGCGAATCGTGCCGCTAAAGAGCGCCGGCTCCTGCAACACCAGACTCATCTGCGAGCGCCACGTCACCAGGTCGAGAGAGGCAAGGTCGACGCCGTTGATGAGGACGCGACCGGCTTTGATGGGATAGAAGCGCGCCAGGATCTGGATGATGGTGGACTTGCCGCAGCCCGTCTGCCCCATCAGGCCGTTCGACGTGCCGTTCTTGAAGTTGAGCGAGACCTCTTGCAGCACCTCGACCTGGTCCCGCGCCGGGTACGAGAAGCCGACGTCCTGGAAGGAAATGCCGACGCTCTCCTTCACATCCGTTGCGCCGTACTCGTAGCTGTCTACGACAGGGACGCGGTCAATGATGGAGAAGACGTTGTTTGCTGAGCGTCGCGCATCACGGAGCTTGGTGGCAAAGCTGCCGGCCTCCGCTCCCGCAAACGAGGAGCCCATCGTGATGGCCATCGCCGCTACGAGGACGTTGCTGAAGTGCGTCTCGCCCTTTTCGATCAGCGTACCGCCGTACCAGAAAGCCAGCGCGGTCGAGCCCATGACAGCGACCTCGGTGAAGCCGACCAGCGCGCTGATCATCACCGAGCGCCGCTCCGACACCTGCTCCTCGTCGTTGATGTTCCGTTTGTACATCGTCTCCATCTTGTGCTGCATGTTGAAGGAGTTGACGGTGCGGATGGAGCCGAGCGCCTCGCTGACGACTGTGTCCATGCCGCTCTTGCGGAAGCGGTTCGACTCGTCAAAGAGGACCTGCTGGGCGATGATGCTGCCGACAAAGATGGGCATTGTGGCGAGCGACACAAGGCCAACCTTCCACTGCATCACGACGCCGATGATGATACCACCGGCGAAGGAAAAGAAGGACTTGAGGCGGGAGCCGAGCGTGGGGCCGTAGAGCTGATGCACCGCCTCGCAGTCGCCCGAGAGAATGGTGGCCAGTGCGCCGGGATCGCGGCGCGGCATGTCAAAGAAGGTCTGGTCCTGCCGCAGCACCTGCTGGAAGAGCGCCGTGCGAAGGTCGCAGGTCAGGTACTCGCCGACGTAGCCGTAGAAGCCCGTCAGCACGGAGCCGAGGAAGTACACGATGCCGAGCACGATGAGCAGGATAATGTACAGCGTCATCTTGCTGCGCATCTCCTTCACGTCGTGGGTCACCCGATACACGCCGAGGACGTTGATGAGCTGCGTGATGATGAGGCCGACGCAGGGGAAGACGAGCGCCGTGACGATGGAGCCGACAAAGCCGAGGACAATGGCCCAGACGCGGCCCTTCGTCATCTTCATGATGCGCCACATGCTGGCGCCCTCGCCGTGCGCCTCCTCCCAGTCCGTGCGGTGCTCGAAGGGAACGTCCTCGATTTTTGCAACGCGGGTCCAGTCCTGGTCGTCCTCGCTGGTGAAAGCGCTGCTTGTCGACTCCCACGACGAGCCGCTCGTGTACGAGTCGCGGTCGTTCGACTTCTCGTCCCGCTCCGCTGGGTCGGCGAAGAGGTAGAAGCTTGTGTCGTGCACCACAGTGCGCAGGTTGCCCAGGGAGGCGTCCTGCATCATCACCATCGACGCAAAGCGGCCGTTCATGTGCAGGAGCTCGTCGTAGGTGCCGCTCTCCGCAATGGCGCTGCCGCCCTCCTTGTTGTGGTCGAGGAAGTAAATGCAGTCCATGTGGCGGATCGTCGCGACGCGGTGGGCGATGGTGACAACCGTCATCTTGCTGTTCAGCGTCAGGTCGTCCAGCGCACGCTGCACCTCAATCTCCGACCGGCGGTCGAGCGCGCTGGTCGCCTCGTCGAGGAGAAGAATGTCCGCGCCGCGCACGATCGCACGCGCGATGGCGAGGCGCTGCTTCTGCCCGCCGCTGAGCTGGCTGCCGACGCTGCCGACCTTCGTGTCGTAGCCCTCCGGCAGCGTCTGGATGGTGTCGTGGATGCGGGCCTTGCGGCACGCCTTGACCACCTCGTCGAAGGTGGCCGTGCGCCGGCCCATCCGCACGTTCTCGAGCACGCTGCCGGAGAAGAGGTTCGGCTCCTGCGAGACAATGCCGATGCGGCGGCGCCACGAGCGGAGGTCGAGGTCGCGCACGTCGGTGCCGTCGACAAACACGCCGCCCTCCTGCGGGTCGTAGAAGCGCTGCAGCAGCGCGATGATGGTCGACTTGCCGCAGCCGGTGGCGCCGGAGAAGGCGACCTTCTGCCCCTTCAGGATCGACACACTCAGCCCGCTGAAGATCTTCTGGTCAGGCCGCGTCGGGTAGGCGAAGTCGACGTTGCGCAGTTCGATGCTCTCGCGGAAGTCCGCCTCGACGCCCGGCTCGTAGATGTCGATGTCCGGCAGGCGGTCGATGGTGCAGAAGATCGGGAAGGCCGCCGTGCGGGCCTCCACGAAGGACAGGAGTGCCGGGAGGACCTGGCCCAGCCCCATGGCGCCGTACAGCACCGTGAGAAAGGCGGCGGAGACGGAGCCGACGTCGGCGCGGTCGGACTCGACGAGGTAAAGTGCGAGGAGAAAGGCGAAGCCCAGCACGCACAGCATAATCCCGACTGTTACACCACCCGCCATCACCACGAGAAACTCCTTCTTGATGCCGGCCTTGCGGGACTCAGTGACGGTGGTGGCGAAGCGGTGCGCCTCGTGCATCTCGCGGTTAAAGGACTGGACGGTTTTGATGTTCTGCATAACCTCCTGCGCGATGGCGCCAGCGACGGAGTACTGCTTGCGTGTGACGGTGATGTGGTGCGAGGTCTTCTTGGAGATGAAGATGACGGCGACGCCGATGAGGGGCAGAGAGCCGAGGATGAGCAGCGTCAGCTCCCAGCTGGCGATGAAGGCGAAGACAATGCCGATGATGCCCATGCCCAAGTTCTCGATCCAGCCGGCAAAGCGGTCGTTGATGCCGTTGAGAATAACCCGCGTGTCACCGGTCAGGCGGGAGATGAGCTCGCCAGGCTTGTGGTCGTCGTGCCACGCGATGTCTTGGTTCAGCAGCGAGCGGAAGTACTCGTACTTGAGCCGGCCCACCAGTCGCGTGGCGCACACCTGGTACGTGGCGGTCTTGATGAAGACCAGCACCATCGACATGACGCCCACGCAGGTCATCAGCATGGCGAAGCTGCGTGTCACCTTGGGCCCGAGGGTGTCGTCGTACGCGTTGTTCGTCATGCGGCCAAAGAAGTACATAAACAGCGGCGTGGCACCGCCGGAGCCGAAAGCGGCGATGCTGCCAATCACGGTGGCGAACCACTCAAACTTGGTGCGGTAGCGGAAGAGGGTCATGATGGGCACCTGCTTGTTGAGCTTCTCCATGACGCCTTTGGTGGTCTGCTTGGCCACCTCTTTCGCCGCATCCTTCGTCTTCTTCGCCGCACGAGCGGCCTGCTTTCCAGCCATTGTGAGGAAAAAAAAAACGAAAAAAGCTAAGAAAAAAGTTTTTGAGTGCAAGGAAAAACGCGAGTAGCTGCGTGGGGTTGATGACGCACGCACTGAGGGGCCTCAAGAGGCTTCCACTACTCGGTAAACTAAAAAACTCACGCTTCGCGCTGGAGAGTATTTTTTGAAGGTGGTCAATGAAAAGAGAAAAAATGAAGTGAAAAATACGAATGACAAAAAAAAAAACACGAAAAAAAAGAGAAGAAAACGGAAGGAAAAAACTAAAAGACCTCGCACCTTCGTTAAGCTGTGGGTCAAAGAGAAGCGAGAGAAGGATAAACGAAGACAAAGGGGGTCGCAAGAAAGAAGCAAAGTGAAGAAAAGAGGTTTTATTGTAAAGCAGAAAAACCATTATCTTTTTGTGAGAATGGCCAGAGCAGCTCAAGTTTCATAGAGGTCAATTTTTTTTTTTTTTTGCGAAACCCAACTCGCTTCAATTCTCAAAAAGCGCAGAACATGAGGTTCGCCCACAGCATGGTGAAGCCTCTTCTCTATAAACCCCTGACTATCACCAGCAAACTACGTAAAGTATGGTTTAGGCTGCACTGTCATGCTTTACACTACGCTTTCGCACTGATTGTTTTCCGTCAGACCTTCTTTTGTCGAGAGGAGTCGAGCACTAATTTGTATGTCCCGATTGTATCGAGTATTGCAAGTTCCATTTCTCTTACTTTTGTCAAACATCATATGTAAAATTAGCACTCGCATTGAGGCACAATCAATTAAAAGGAAGAAAAAAAGAAACAGTCTGGGGAAGATGCGTCACACTCCGTACAAACGCATGCAAATTTTATCTGGAACACTTATCTGATTACTCTGATAACAAATCACTCTAATGAGCTTAACTGCCTCAGCAGCATCATAACAACGGAAAACTTGGAGAAAAAAAGAGGTGTATCTATTGGAAATCTGTCTAATGGAAGAAAGAGGAAGGAAGAGAAAAAAAAGGCTGAATCTAATAAATCTAAATAGGAAAGAAAATAAATGATAAAAGCTACGCGGGGCAAAAAACGACCAGGGAGAGGGAGAAGAGGCGTGGGCTTCCATGGTCCATAATCTGAAAGGTAATGCGGCTCGAGCACCGCTCATCAGAGAAGCGCACGCACATCATTCTTTTTTGCTGTTCTTATTCGTCGCTAATCTTGACTGGGTAGACCACGTCCACCATCTTCTCCCAGCTCCACCCCTTCTCGATGCGGCGGACCTCCGAGTTGGTGCACAAGACAACGTCAGCCTCCTCCGGGTCGTCGACGAGGATGGCGCCGCCCTCGCGCAGCAGCACCATGCCGGTCTCGTAGTGCTTGCACGACATAAACGCCTTCGTCATGGCAACGCGCTTCTTTAGCAGCGGCACCACCTCGTGCTGGAAGCCGTACGCCTCCTCCCGCTGCCAGCACTGCCGCTCGAGGGAGTCCGTCACGTACGACCTGGGCAGCACCCAGCACCCACGCACCAACGCCGTGAGCAGCTTGACTGTCAGGTTGCCGCTCGTGATGAGGTGGGTGAGGTTCGACGGCACGGGTGCGTTCGACCGGCACTCCGCAATCGCCACATTCGGCATCTGCCGCACCGCGTCCAACAGCTCGTTCGTCTCAAACCCGCTCAGCGCGAAAACACGCGCGTCCTCGGTGCGAGCCCGCTTGACTGCCCCATCCGGCGTGCTGCGCTGCGAGTGCTGGGACGACATGCTGCGGTACTTCGCGGAGCGGGCGAGGGAAGCAGCGTTGGCCGAGAGGGTCTGCATCGGCGAACGCCCGAGAGTCTGCGAGACGACCTGGCGGGCCTGCGTCTCGCACTTCTCCTCGAGGGTGGTGCAGCGGCTGAGCGCCGCGTTGAGCTCCACCGCTAGCGCAGCCGCCTTCGCCTTCTCCGACTCGAAGCGGCGGCGGTAGTCGGCCGCGGACTCCTCAAAACGCCGCCGCTCCGCCGCCTCCGCCGTCAGCGCGACGCGCTGCTCCGTCAGCGTTTCGATCTGCGCCCGCAGGTCGCGCGCGGTGGCGACGCCGCTGTCGTCCGACTTGATCTGCTGCCGGCGCAGGGAGGCGAGCTCGGCACTGCTCTGGTTGAGCTGCGCCTCGAGGCTGCGGACGCGGTCCTTCAGCTCCCGCACGTCCTTCGAGAACTCCTCCTCGAGGTCGTCCTTCTGCTGGTTCAGCCGCTCCACCCGCATCTCCGCCGCGGCCGCCGCCTCGGCGTTCATCTCCGCGTCCGTGGCGAGCTGCGCGTTCTCCTGCTCCGCGTGGAGGCAGCGGTCCTTGACGGCTGCCAGCTCCTCCTCCGTCTGCGCCAGCTGCTTCTCCCGCTGGGCCAGCACGCCCGCCACGGTGGACAGCTCGCCGGAGACCTGCGTGAGCTGCCGGCGCAGCGAGTGGGCCTCCTCCTCAATAGAGGTTTTGCTTCCACGCGCCTCCCGCACCGCCGCCTCCATCTGCAGCTGTTTCTCGCACAGCGCCAGGCGGTGCTCCTCGGCCAGACGGCGCAGTTCCTTCGCGTGATCGGCGGTGAGCTGCTTCAGCTCATCCTGCAGCTCCCCCACCGCCAGCTTGGCGGACGTGAGCTCCTCGCCGGTCGCCTTTGCCTTCGCCTTCCACTGCCGCAGGTCGTCCTGCAGCTCGTGAATGGTGGCGTCCTTCGACGTTGTCAGCTGCAGCACGCGCTGCTCCGCATAGGCGCTCTGCTCCTTCATCTCCCGCGTCCGGCTCTCCTCCCGCTGCGCCACGAAGTCGCGGTGCTGCTGCTCGAGCTGCTGGCAGGTCTGCTGCAGCGCTTCTATCTTCGTCTTCCCGTCAGCCACCTCCGCGCGCGCCTTCTCCAGCTCCGCGAGCGCAGCACTGAGCTTGCCGTCAGCTGCCTCCTTGCTTTTCTGCGTCTGCGTCACCTCCGCGGCGAGCCGGTCGACCTCGTCCACCGCGTTGGCCAGCTCCTCCCGCATGGACTGGAAGCGGTTCTGAAACTCGCTCTCCTGCTGCTGCGTCAGCTCGTCCAGCCGGCGCGCGTTCTCCTCGCGCAGCTCCTCGATCGTCTTCTTCAGGAAGTCGACCTCCTCGCCGCGGCTCGCGCCCTCGGCGGACACGCGGTTCTCGAGCGACATGCGCGCCTTGTGCTCGCGGTCCATGCGCTGCACGCACTCCTCCAGCTCGTGCTTGAGGGTCTGGTTGCTCTCCCGCAGCAGCGCGACCTCCTCCTGCGACCGCGTCAGCTCGAAGCGGGCAAAGTCAAAGTCCTTCTGGATATCCGACAGCTTCAGCAGCTCGCGCTTCGCCTGGCTGTAGCGGGCGCGGAGGTCGTCGTACTCGTGGGCGGAGATGAAGGCGGAGCTCGAGACGGACGCGCGGCTGTTGTACCGCACGGAGGGGCGCTGCGCGGAGTTGGTGCGCAGGAAGCTGCTGGAGTCCATCACCATCTTGGTGAGGTCCATCTCTGCCACCGGCGTCACGCTGCCGCTCGTCTTCTTCTCAATCGACTGCGACGGTGGCGGCATCGCGTCGGCGTGCTTGGAGGACTGCGACGATTCGGCCGTGCTTGGCGGTGTGGCCTTCGCCGGCACTTCGGGACTGGTGTTCGACTCCTCCTCCTCCGGGATCGGGTCGGCGAGCGCGATGCTCTTCTGGAGCCACATGCTGTCCGACTCGCTAATTGCAAAGGTGTGCTTTTTTTTTTTTTTTTTAATCTGATGCTTTTCAAAGCGCGTATTGTGAACAAAAAGATACCTGGTATGCTGATAACTCCGAAATCTAATGGAGACGTGTCAGCCAGCGGGTACCTGTTATTCAAAAAGAACACTCTGAACGGGGAAAAAAAAGATTGAAAAGACGTCTATCGAAAATCTAAGGAGTGGAAAATCTTGAGATACAGTCTCACGGGACAAACACACAAGTTTGAATGAAGCGTTGGTCTGAGGGAATCTAAGTGATGTTGAAACTGTGCGTCGGTTACGTAAAAAGTGGTTACTGCAAGGGCAGCATTTTTGCCAGCGACAACGTCGAAAAGCAAAGAGAGAAGGGGAGGCAATGATGTAGTGACAAAAAAAAAAAAACAGAGCGAAATAAGTATCTATGAAACAAAGCTTTTTTTTTCCGTTCTCTACATTGCTAACATATTCAAAGTCTTTGACACCTCTAATACCTGGTCCTTCGTCCTATATCTGTATTGGAACCTGCGCAATGTGTTCATTGGAAGTGAGAGGGAAACGAAAAGCACGCGCCGCTACTTCTGTACTAGGGATCATTCTCAGAGTTCCAAAAAAAAAAAAAACGTTCAATTGCCACTGGACCAGGGCATCTATTTTTTGTCTGTGTGTGGGGTCGACGAATCCAAGATTGGTTTCTTTTTTTTTCTCGCAAGAAAGTGCAGTAGAGCTTGCAACTTCTCAACAATGACGGACGCAGTAGACTGCAAACAAGAGTATACAGGATAGAAAAAAAAAAGATGAAGAAATAGAAAAAGCTATTAAAAAAAAAGTAGGTAAGACTATAATTAGTGGTGACAATGTAAAGACAAAAACCTCAGCGTGACAAACTAATCCTCGCAACAAACAAATAATAATAATAATAACTCAAACATAAACAGCTCCAACAAAAATAGGCTCCGTTCAAACACCTCTGTTGTCGGGCACAACTTCCATCATATTCAACACAGAAAAACAACAAACAAGAACAACAATTGAAAGTAGCTCTATAAAACGTGCGGGAAGTATTGACGAACAAGTGATAGAAACTGCGGCTGCTGGTCAGGTGTGACCGGCATTAGCGCCGACGACGGAAAGAGCGCGTGCAGCCCCGAATGCAGCTCCTCGTTCGTCGAGTACGGCTCCAGCGAGCTCGGCACGCAGAACGTCACACCGTACTTCGTCACCGCAGCTGGGTTCACCTTCACCTCCCGCACAATGCGCTCGAGCGTGGTGCAGTCCGAGCACCGGGCGGCGTTCACGTACAGGTTGCGCGTGTCCTTGGCGACGCCGTTGCCGTGCTCCTTTAGAAAAGGCGGCAGGATCTGATTGCTCTTGTCGTAGTCGACGTAGACAGACGCGGTCGGCTTCGAGAACGGTGCGAAGAGGTCGTGCGAGAAGTGGGACGGGCTGAAGGTGGGCGGGACGTCTGGGATAATCGTACGCACATCGATCTTGCGCACACTGTTGGAGCGGTGCACGCGGGCTGGCGATGGCGCCTGTGCCGTTGGGTAGTGGTCGAGCAGCTCCAGGAAGGCCTTCGCGTTGGCTGCCGTGACGACCACCTGCATGCCGTCGTTGATCAGCTCCACCACCCGCGGTCCGTCCGGCACGCTGAACGTCAGACCGAGCCTCGCGATCTCAGCCCCCTGCACCGCGCCGCTGCGCAGGAGACTCACCTTCTGGTTAAAATCGCTCACCTCGTAAGGGCGGCCGATCTGCTGCAGCGCCGGTCGTCGGCGGGGGTCGCCCTCCGCCTCGCTGGCCGCCTCACTAGCGACCACGGCGGCGGGTGCGTACACGTTCAACATGTTCGACTCCGACACACGCGCCATCGGGCTGAAGAGGCCGCCGCTGAAGTGGCTGGGCGAGTACAGGTCCGACTCCCGCACCGGGTCGTAGCCCGGCGCCTGCGCCACCACCGCCGGCATCGCGCCAGGGATCGACGCCACCGCCGGACCGTTGTTCATCGGAGCCGACGCCGCCGCTGCTGCTGCTGCCGCCATGACGTTGGCCGTGGGAGACGGAGAGCCGCCGTGTCCGCTGCTGCGGGGCTGCCGCGATCGCGTCTCGCGGTACTGCGCCAACTTCGCGCGGTAGTGCGGGAAGTCGTCGTAGTCGACGGTGATGCTGCGGCCGTTGGGGATGAGCTCCTCGATGGCGCCGTCAGGGGCTGGCGCAACCCACTTCAGATTGGCCTCGCGGAACGACTCGCGCGGGGCGGCGGCGAGCTGATCGACGAAGCGGAAGAAGCGCTCGTTGGACGCGGGGGAGAGCACGACAGGGGTCACATCTCGCACCGGACTCGGCGTGCCGTTGACGGAAGCGGACGGCTGCGTTGGCTGCTGTTGCGGCGGTGGTGGTGCGCTGGCGGCGGGCGATGGCGACCCGCCGTGACGTGGGGACTTTGTTGCCTGCGGCTCAGATGCTTTACGCTGCGGCACGGCGGGGCTGGCGGTGGTGTTTTTCAGCTCCTCCTCGATGTACTGCAGCGTGGACTGGGCCACGTTGAGGTCGAAGGCCTCTGCGATGGCTGCGACGGACACACTGAGCTTGCCCACGAGCCGCGACACCTCCTCCTTCTCAAAAGGGGAGATGCCGGCCGTGGACGTGAAGGCGAGCGCCGAAAGTTCGCCCATCGCCGCCATCATGCGCATGAGCGACGTCTCGACCGTCATGGTTGGGTCGCCACGCCTGAACGTCTCGTAGTAGCGCTTCGAGAGCTGCTGGAACAGCTTCATCTCCGGGTCGGTGCTCTCGTGCTCGTCGGACATGGTAGCTGTCGATATTTTTTTTTTGTTTTGGTGTGTTGTTGTCTAGTGTGTAATAATTTGGAAAGAAATTGGATCACAATAACAGTATGAATCGATTGTAAGCACAGCAAAACAAGAGGACCGAATGAAAAGAAAAGAAGAAGTTGCTACACAGATGCTTACGTATAGCTACAATGAATAAATGCAATCCGTTAAAAAGACAACGGTATTTTGACTAATTTTCTTTCGATTGTAGAGCAGGTTTTAGGAAGCAAATAAGATTAAGAAAGAAGTCGAATGTGTAGTGAAAAAAGAACTATTTTTTACGAAAGCAATGCATCATGTAGGAGTTCGACAGTGAAAGGAAAAAGAAATTGCTCGAAGGCAGACGATCTGCTGCTCTTTGGCACTTTCCACTGAGCTAACTTCGTAGCAACCCTCAAAAGGTGCTTCGTTTTTTTTTTTCAATTGTTTTTTTTTCTTTGTGCTTTTTCTCAATAGGGCTTAGCAGAAACTAATCACCATCGTTATGCCCGTCCTCAAGAACTCTTCCCATTTCTTTCAAGGTCAGACACCCCCTTAGATGTCGCGACGCCTGTTCGACTTCGCAGGTTTCAGCCCGCGATCCGTCCGCTGCACCGCGCGGTCTTCCTCAACGTATCGGAAGCCGCGCAGGTTTCCTTCCACGTGCTTGCCGGAGGTGCTCACACTGGTGTATGGCCCAGGCAGACCTTGCGCGCTCGGCAATGCGCTGTGACTGAAGGTGTTCGTAGAGTTTGGAGATGGCTCCATCACGGGCTAGATCGAAAACTAAAAATAATAAATCTTTCGAGAAATGTGTAATCTCAAGTCCAAAAACAAAGAAGAAGTGACGTGTTAAACTCTTGTGATAAGTTGACAAGTTAGCCGTTGTTTTTTTTTGTTTCAACTGTAAGAGTGAAATAACTACTACTCAAAATAGAAAAATAGAAGGGACAAGAAAATGAGGAAAAAGTTGTTGATCTGCAAGGCACGTAAATGGCATATTATTATTGTTTTTCTTTTTTTCACATCCGTCAGCTCTAGCAGAAAGGTGGATGCAACACATCAAGAAATGACGATGGTCAAGTGCAATCCCACAATACGCTGCAAACGTTTCAGTTTTGTACTCCACCTAAGTTTGTGCAGTTCATCACAAGTTGAACCAAAACACTGATCTTAGAGCCTACCTTGGACGTTGACTTTGCTAAACGCCAAGAACGCTGTGCAATCACTTCCATTTGCAGTGCGTTGAAGACCATTTCCATTTCCCTTTTATGACGGTTTACAAACTGTGAGCGACCAACACGACCGTTATCACCAAAAACCTCCACTAACAACAGCAATAAGAATAATAATGAGTGTACGAACGAAAAAGCTACGGTCTCAACGACACTGCATCTCCAAACCAACACTGCGCTCTGTTTCCCGCCAAGAAAACAACGTTGGTGTTGTCTGCTTTTCTCACGCAAATCACTCGGGTCACTTTCCTTTTTTTCATTTTCGCGTTAAGATGGAATGTCACCCTTCTGGCGCACTTCGATGGGGTAGCTCTGCACGGAGGGGTAGTCGTACAGCCGCTTGTTGTCGTCCAGCTTGATCTTGCCGCTCCACAGGTCCACCGAGTTCGCATCGATGCCCTTCTCAATTGCGAGCTCCTGCTTGATCTCCCGCACGTACTTCATCGGGTCCACCATCTTGCGCTGCGCGTTCGGGTACGGGTCGCTCGTGAGACCGGAGCCGGCGTTGTTGTTTGGCGGGGGCTGCTGGTACTGCTGCTGGTGCTGCTGCGGTGGGGCACGCTGCGGCATGCGGGGCTGCGACGTGTTCTCCGTCAGCGGCTCCGTGTACTTGCTGCTGCTCGCCTGCGCCGCTGGGCTGCCGCTCGGGATCTTGCCGCTCAGCACGTCCCGGTAGCGCTGCCGCAGGGTGCGGGCATCCATGCAGTCGGAGAAGTTCACGCCGCGCTCGTAGAGATCCTTCGTGATGTCGGTCACCTTCATCGTCTCCACCGGATCCTCCTGCGCCGGCGGCTCCACGTCGATCTCGATCGTCTCCACCTCGATCTCCTCCTCCTTCACTGTGGTCGACGAGGTCGACGACGTCTCGCCAGCGCCGGACACCCGCTCGCCCTCCACCCGCTCTACCTTTGGCGCGGCGTGCTCCGGCGTCGGCGGCTGCTCGCCGAGGGCGCGCGCCATCGGTGGCGGCTCCACCTCGAAGTCCTCCTGCGGGGCCGCCTTCGTCTCCGGTGGCGGCGTGGCAAAGTTCGCGCCGTCCGGCCGCTCCGTGCCCCACAGCAGCTTCAGCAGCGCGTCCACCTCCGCCTGCATCGAGCGGGTTTCGTTCTGCAGGTTCGTCAGGCGCGTGTTGTAGGCCTTCAGTGATGCCGTAAGCGTCGCCGCCTTCCCTTTAAACTGCTTGTCGTCCACGTTGGCCTTCTTGCTCGCCTCCTGAAACTTGTAAGCCGCACCCTTCATGGCGTCCGCCATGTCCGCCAGATCCAAGTTCTGCCCCTTGCACTCCTCCTTAAGGGAGCTCAGCGGGCGGGTAAGGCTGTCCCGCACATCCGTGCTGACGGTGAGCTGACGGCACCAGAGAGCTGGGACGGCCGCATGCGACACGACACGGCGAAACATCCTGATTGCTGGCGCGCTGACCACCTTTCTCAGTATGTGTGTGTGTGCGTGTGTGTGTGTGTGCGTGTGTGTGTGAGCACCCGTTCAATGCGACGAGAGTGAACCACGTACTCAAAAGCTTGATTTGAGCGCAATACTTTTATTGTTGTTGTTGCTGTATGTGACACCTTGAAAGCACACAAATAAAGAAGTAGATTGGTTGTTTTCGGCGAAGAGCGCAGTAATTACGATCGTTTGAAATGAACGGCTAAGTAAATGCACACAATACAGTACCAAACAATGTTTTTTTTTTTTTACGAATGAAAAGCAAAGAAAAAAGTGAGTCATGGAGAGGAGAAAGAAGAAACTCATGCGACAGAAAAGCAGATCATCAGCATCCCCACGAGGAGGTAGCTGCACGAATAGACACACACACGCATAGCGCACTCACCTTGCTGCGCCACTCATTGTAATTATAAGAAAACTTTTCTCTTCTGTCGCCGCGTCTGAACGCAACTTTCGAGACTTCAATTGAAAAAGAAAACGCTACACACATCCTAGCTTCACAGTTTTCGCGTCTCACGATAGTTCTCATTTGATGTTCGCGTAGCAGGCAGTTGTCTTTCATTCGCGTCACATTAGTTGTAAATAAATAGCCAAAGAATTAGTCCTTGTAATCAGACATTTAAACACTTACAAAAAAAAAACTTAGAAATAAAGTTGGACTTAAAAAGAAAAACAGCGAGCTAGTATAATTAGCATCTGCAAATGCGACGACGCTAAAGGTAATATTGAAAAACAAAAAGAATCTACACACTTTTCTGTGTGAGGCTCTACAAACAACCAAAAAAAAAAGAGAGGAATCGCACGAGGGGAAAAAGAAGAATCTTTAGACATACACATCGTTCCGCCAATGTATGTTCATACATACGGTTGTAACTGACTTCTGCGTCACCGTCCGTTTCTTGTTCCCCTTTTTATTTTTTAATTTCCTCTCGTGCTCTGCACTCTGCTCAAGAAAGCACCGATTTGTAGCTGCCGCAACACAGCACCTCTCTACCGTGCTTCTTCGCGTGTTAAGTCACAGTCGTGAACTTCGCTGTTAAAAAAAAAATTAGAGCGTCAGAAAAAAAAAAAGGCACAAGCAAGCGTTTGTTTAAACAATTGTTTTCGGCCTCTAACAGGACGCTGTTACGCGACAGCAATGCACGGTGCCCCGGTGTTCGCCTTGGCCAGGAAGTTGCGCTTCTCCTCCGCGGAAAAGAGGACTTTAATCGTCAGCGAGCACGTCGGGCACTGCGCGACGTCGTTGCCTGCGATGAATTCTTCCAACAGCAGCTCAAAGAGGTCGCCGCACGGGCAGGGGAAGCGCAGCACGCCGTCCTCCAGCGTCATCTCCGACAGCTGCACCTCCTCATAGTGGAACTCTTCCATTGTCGTGTTTTTCAATTATGTTTCAATAATAATGAACGTAAAAGAAATTTCTCGCGAGGGAAAAGAAAGAAATGAGAAAGAAACAGTTAGTTGATGCTGTTTGCAAAAAAAGCGAGAAAGAAAAGAAAGAAAAAAGCAGAAGAGCAGAAATAGAAATTGAAACACTTAGTACACCAATTATAATTAAGCGTAGGTCAAAAATTGTGAGACCAAAGTATGAGAAGCGAAAGCACAAGAAAGGAGAGAAAAAAACAAAAAAAAGAGGAAAAGAAATATATATAGGAAGCGGAAAAAGAATTGTGGGGAAAGTACTCTAATGGAAGAAAAAATACAAGAAGTAAGCGAAACCTCAAGGAGCACACCAATCACGTTTTTTATTTGCTATGGAAAACAAAGCTATTTGCTAGAGTCTAAAGCTTCAGCGAAGTTCCTCCATCACTCTTTCAGTAATTGTGCATTAGCTTCAGTAATTTAAATAAATTTATTTTTTGATCACGCCAATTATCTCTGCAGCAGAAAAGCGTTATTACAACACAGAAGAGGGGAAAACACGAGGAAAATGAGAAAAGGAACCAAAAAGAAAAGAGGCACACACACTTTTATAACATGGCATGCAGCCGTTCCCGAGTTTAGGTGAAACGATTCAAGAAAGCATCCATCCGGTAAAACTGTGCCTGCCGGTCCTCCGACCACGCCGCCAGGACCCGCGTCACCTCTCCCTCGCCATTGCCGACATTGCGGATGGTAAAGAGAATGGTGAGCAGCACCACGAAGGACGACGGCGCCTGCAGCATCTCCTCATGCGCCAACAACAGCAGCGACGCCTGCTGGCACATCTGTGACAAGTACGGGATGTGTGGGAGAAAAACGTCGAGGAAGTCGAGCGGCGACACTTCGTGCGCGTCGTAGTCAAGCTCGCCGAGCACCACCGCCGTCACGTTGGATGGCGCGGCGATCTGCACGGTCGACGACACGTTGCCGGCCAAGTTGAGACACTCCCGCATGACCACGTCCATCGTCGTCGCCCCGCAGCACTGCCGCAGGTGGCGGAGCGCCTCGACGCGGCAGCCACACAGAAAGCGCTGAAAGAGGCGCACGGCCGCCGTGTTGACCTTTGTGGGCAGCTGCGTGTAGAGCGCGGAGCTGTAGAAGCTGAGCAGAAAGCGCGTGTAGGGGCTCGCCGTCTCGCCGGTGTACATGGCGGACAGCGGACTCTCCGTGAGGAGGGCGGCCATCTCCGCCACGGGCGAGGCGACGCCGCGAGCCCGTCTCGTTGCCTCACTCGTATGCTTTTCCAGCAGCAGCAGCTCCGACAGAACATCTTGCTCGCTGGGAGTCAGGTGAGAGGAGGATTCGGCGAGGCGTGCCTGTTGTGTTTCATCGATGGCGCTGAGGGCGTCTCGACCGCGCTCTAGCAGCGCCGTGATGGCGAGAAGGAAAACAATTTCGCTTTCCAGTGCCGTCATCGCTGAAAAACACTGAACACGCAGAAAAAAAAATTGTGTTGAGGTGCGGAAGACAAATCTCAAGAGTGATGAAAGCGGTCTGTACAACAGGGAGTAAAAAAAAGATGCAGAAAATGACAACCACTCTATCTTTCCAGAGGCAACACAAGAAAGATATTTTTGAGAATGAGAGGGTAGAAGTCAGTCATTGTGGGTAAACAGCTGGTAGAAAGCACATTCAAGTTACGCAACAGCGCGGTTACAGCACCTGTAAAAAGCTGCGCCTATTGTTAGTTTTTTTCTTTTTTTTACAACCAGCAAAAACAAATAGCGCTTCAGAATCCTTCCCTGTGAAGTGAGAAGCGAGAAAGAAAAATGCTTTCTTAACATTTTTTTTCAACTGCCACGCTTGTGCTAGATTCATACGACCACTTTCTAATCGTTACTACTACTCTTACTCTTTTTTTTTTTTTTGCATGTAATGTTGGACTTGTGTTGAAGTCAACAGAGAACAAAAAAATGAAAGAAAAACGCAATGTCTTATCTGTGAAATCGCCAACATCTCTTCTCACCCAAGTCTGCGCGTCACAACTGCGGAACGCTAAATGACCGAGCTCAAAACGCGTTTTAAATTACCACTCTTACTATTTTCCTCTTCGGCTTCTTTCAGAAATCCGCATTAGAAAAAAGAGGATGGCTAAGCACAACAGAGATGAGCATCCGCGTCGGACACGCCACTCCACCCGTCAAAACTCATCTGCTGTTCTCACTTGTTTATTTTTTTTTTCTTTTAATCAACGGAAGGCGGTCTCCATCTTGATCTTGGGGTCGACAGCGAGCTGCTGCGAGCTGTACGTCCAGTTGGACAGCCACCGCTGCGCCAGGTTCACGGCAAACGGCGGCGTTACCCGCAGCAGCGAGTTACGCACAGCCGTGTTCGACATCGCCGTTAGCTTCCGCGCACGCCGCGACTGGCGGATGTAGCGCTCCACGCGGTCCCGCCGCACCGTCTCGAACTGGCGAAAGGCGTACTCGAACCCGCTGTCGCGCTGCAGCGGCACGTCTAGCAGCGCCACCGCCAGCAGCGCCGCGTCCTCCACGCACAGAGACGCGTCTTGGTCAAGAAACGACGGCAGCGAGCCGTGCGCCGCCTCGCCCATCAGCACGGCACGTCGGTTGTACCACCGCGGCATCACCGGCACCTCCAACACCTCCGTCGGGACCGCCAGCTGCGCCTGTGAGAGCAGGGCGGACACCTCGGCGCCGAAGCTCGCGTACTCGCGGCCGAGCAGACTGCGGAACACCTGCAGCACCTCGAGTGCCTCCATGTCGGCCCGCACATCGACCAGCTCCGCGGGCAGCCGGTGCAACGTTGCCGAAAAGGCGAGCGTGTTCTCGCCAAAGCGGTGCAGCGGGACGACCTGCAGCGTGCGGCCACTGCCCCAGCACTCCACCGGTTGCACGAGGTGCGGCGGGCAGTGCGGGCACTCCACAAAGCCGTCGATCTGCATCGTGCCGAGGGAGCGGCTGCTGGTGCCGACGTGCTCGCTCGGGTACAGGAGCTTTCGCACGGTGCTGTGCATCCCGTCCGCGCCGACCACGACGTCACCCCACTCCGTCGTTCCGTCTTCCAGCACGGCGTGGACGCCGCCTTTAATGCCGTCGTGCGGGAGGAGATCCACCACACGCGCAGAGAACTTGATTTCAGGTATGTGGCGGCGCAGGGCGTCGCGGAGGTACGCGGCGGGCATCGTGCAGCGCAGTGGCACGTAGCCCATCTCCTGCTTCTGCGCCTCCATCAGCCGCTGCGACACGATGGACTCACTGTTGGCCGGCGGGGCGGTGCTCAGCGGGATCACGTCCTCCGCGCTGAGGGCGTGGAGGTGCACATTCTTGTTCGGGATGCGCAGGAGCCAATCTCCGTGCTCGTTCTGGATGCCGAAGTGCTCCTCCGGACGCATGCCGCTGTTGGTGAAGATGTACTCCATCCCGAAGGCCTTGAAGCAGCTGAGGGCATTGGCAAAGAGTGTGTACGGGACGGTGTAGTTGGCGAGGAGAAACGGCGCCTGCTCGAGCACCACGCAGTCCACGTTGAGCCGGCGTAGGAACGCGGCCAAGGATAAGCCGGACAGCCCAGCACCAACAATCACCACGCGCATTACTCTCTCTTCCGAGGGTTGTTTTTGGTCTCTCGAACACTCGCAGAAGTTCACGAGGGGTACTCACGCACCGATCGAACAACAGCAACGCAGGTGAAGCCTACGACGGAGTTCAGAACACTTTTTTTTTTTGGAGCAGGCACAGAATACGGTAGCTCAAGCGTGTGTGCCTTTTACTTCCTCCGCACTCCACTCTCTTTCTCTTGTTGGAGCTTCAGTTCCTATCGTTTTTTTTTTTCTGCTAAACACAACATTGGATTATGATCAGGAAGGCGGAGAATGTGTGCATGCGTTTACAAAAAAAAAAACAGAAGATGAAGAAAGTAGGACATTGATGCAAATCGTGGATGCGGAGGGAGTATGGTGCATAATTTTTTCGCTGACAGTCGCACTGCATGCTGTAAAGGTGGAAATTGCTGAATAGGCTAATGGCGACTACTGAATTACACGATGGATGAACAGAAAAAAGCTGTTCTTGTTCTCGACTCTACGGGAAAAAAATAGCCGCTGCACAAAAAAGGTAAAGTTTTTTTAAGATGACGTTAAAGTCGAGCATTTTTTAAAGCAAAACCAACTAGCTTACCCACAACTACAAAAAAAAGTTCCTCTCTGGACCCGTAACTGCAAAGATCCTGATAAATAAAGAAGATTTAAAAACCCCTACTCTGTTTGCGCAGGCGAAGAAACAAAAAATTAAGACAAGATCATCACATTGTTTGCCTCCTTCAATTCTCATCCTCCCACAGAGCGTTTTCGGAAAAGAAACCCGTGTACTTCTGTGATTGCCCCGCCTTCTCCGCACTGTGCGTGGCAGCAGTAGGATTGCTCACGTGCGACGCCTCCGTTGAGGTGTTGACGACACTGCTTCCCTCCTGTCGAGACCCTTGTGCCTCCTCTGATTGCAGGTTGCTGTAGTTCACGAACTCCTCTTCCTCTTCCTCTTCTTCTTCCTCTTCATTATTCTCATCATAATCGTCCACTTCCCCATCGCCCTCATAAGACTCTTCTTCTTCCCCTTCCCCTTCGCCACCTTCTTCGTCTTCCTCTTCTTCCTGGGACGGCTGTTCGGAGGAGGGGACGTCGTCGTAATCGTCCGAGTGTGCGCTGAGCTGTGGGCCTGCACCGTCTTGAGTCTTGACATTCTGTGCGCTGCTGCTGCTGACGCCGTCGTTTTCGAGAACAATTGGTAACGTGTGCTTATCAACTCCATTGCCATCGCCTGGGGCGACGGCTGCGTTGAACGCAGAAAAGGATGGCGCAGGCGCAGCTGGCGTACTCTGCAAGGTTGTTTCTACGGGCTGGGCATTCCCTGGAGTGCTTCCGGGTACTGCTGCACCTTCCACCGCTGTTTCTTCTCTCGCGATCGGCTCCCCGTCGTGTGCGCCGCTGCTCGCCAATGCCGCTTCATCCTTCACAGGAGCCGTGACGTTTTGTTCTTTAGAAACTTCGGGCACGGTGCTGCCCACACCAGGTTCGGCCGCATCGCAAGGTGACGTTTGTGCTGAGGTCTCTTCGACCTTTTCCACATTTGCTTCCTCCGCGGGCGTTGGCACCTCCTTCTCCGCTGCTATCACGTCTTGCTCCGTGCTCGGGTCCGTTGGCGCATCCTCTTCCTCACTGGCAGATGGAGAAGAAGCAGACGGCTCCGTGGACTCTGTTGACTTCTCTGGGGCGCGAGGATAGGCCACCGTGTGCCGCACCACGTACTCCGCCAGCGCCTTCGCCACACCCTCGCAGGGCCGCCCGTTGATCGTCGCATAGGTGTGATTCGCATGCAGCACCTCCCCTGTCTGCGGGTGGCGAAGGCTCAGCACGTCCGGGGTGCTGTTGACCAGCGTCCAGCCAAACTGCTGCGCCAGGGCCGCCAACTCCGCCCGCTGCTGCCGCTTCAGCGCTGATATGGCGTCCTTGTCGATGTAGTTGCCCGCGTCGAGTGTCCGCTGCACCTGCGCCGTCGCGTGGGCGTAGCACGCCTCCAGCTCGGTGTTGCGACGCTGCTGCTGCTGCAGCTCCTGCCGCACGGCGGCCAGCTCCGCCTGCAGGTGATCTCGTTCCTCCTCGAGGTGCCGCTTGGCCACCTCAGCAGCCTTCCCCAGTGGACGTGCCGTGTGCATGCCGTCGTGGACGCCGGCACTGCGGGTGTGTTCCTCATCAAGCTGCTGCGACGTGGCAGGAGGAAATGCGGAAGCCGTCGAGACAGGCGCTGTGGCTGCCTGGGCACTGCGCAACTCGTGGCGGAAGCGCTGGAGCAGCTGCATGCGGTGCTGCAGTGCGTCCAGCGGCACCAATCCGCCGCGGCTCTTCTCCACAAAGTCGGCCTCCACCAATTCCAGCTGCTGCTCACACTCCGTCATTACGTCCGTCAGCAGCCGCTGCTCCCACTGCAGCTCCACGGCGGTGCTGCGCGCCTGGTCTTGCTGTTGGTGCAGGTGCTGTCGGCGCAGCGTGTAGAGCTCGCTGTAGAGGGGCAGCAAGCTCTCCTTCTGCTCCCGTGCGCAGATGATTTCCGCCTCGCGAAGCAGACTCAACGGGGCTGCACTGTCATTCGTGAAATCATCACTTTCGTTGTTGTTAGTGTTGTTTTTGTGGTTGCTGGTGCTGCTGACCTTGCCGGGTGTCGCATTGTCGGAGTCTCGCATGAGCGAAAACAGCCTGTCCTCCGGAGGCGTGGCGTACGCGGAGTGTCGCGTCGGCTCTGCAGTGACGGGCGCCGCCAGTTGTGCGCGCCGCTCTTCTGCGCTGTGTTCACCCCTCATCGCGTCCTCCGCGTTGGTGGTGGATTGTAGGA
The DNA here is from genome assembly GCA_030849055.1 of Crithidia thermophila. Lineage (NCBI taxonomy): Eukaryota > Euglenozoa > Kinetoplastea > Trypanosomatida > Trypanosomatidae > Crithidia > Crithidia thermophila. The sequence continues at coordinate 9,398 of JASAOP010002600.1, read as the reverse complement.
GGCGCTCCGTCTGCTCCAGAGCTGCACAGACCTGCTGGGCCCACGCTGGTGCCGAGGAAAAAGATATCGGCGCACTCTCCACGTTGTCCGTGCAACACTCCGCCTTGGCATGCTTGACGGCTTCCCTCTCTTCTTCTTTCTCCTCTTCCTCCTCCGGGGAAAAGGCAACATCATCACTCGACTGAGCGGCACGCGGGGCGTTCTCTGCCGCAACACCGTCACCTCGCGGCCTCTTCCAGCCTTTCGCGGTGCGTCGCCAGGCATTGATAAAGTGTTGCACTGCGTCGTGTGGTGATGCCGCTGGCGCACTGACGGGAAGAGAGGAGACAGGGATGCCAAGGGCAGCATCCAGCTCCATTAAATGCTGGTGCAGATGTGCGGCCGTCGCCGTCGAGATGCCCGCATCCGTTTGCGTGTCGGAGGTTGATCGAGGAGACGTGATGGCGTGCAGCTGCTGCTCAATACGCTGACACGTAGCGTCATGTGCCGTACGGGGCCGCTGCGGAGGGGCTGCAGCGGTGTTGTTGGAGGTCCCGGCCTCTTGACGGAGTGGCGGACGTGCGTTGCGCTCTTCATTGTCGTTCCCCTCGTCATCGAACTCGAAATCAGAGGACCCGTGACTTGAGTTAAGTGCGGCAAACTCCGCTGCCGGACTTTTTCTACTGGCAGTGGAGGAAGAGTCGATGATCACGACATCATCGTCGTCAGAATAGTGCATTATGGCACGATTGAAGGTTCTAATAGAACTATTCTTGTTTCTTTGTGACAAATGGTAAAAAGCCCAAGTTGATTCAAGATTATCGGTGACTCGGTTTTTTTCCACCTCTTCACTGACACAAACGCAACCGAGAGAGAGAGTGGGAGTAGACTAGCTAATGATGAGTCCGTGCACAGGAGGAAAAAAGAAAGGATAAGAGAAGAAACACGTAAAACGATGTGGGAACAGCAACGAGGATAAATAAGACTACAGCGGCGTCTTTAACAGCAGCGAAAGGCATCTGGTAAACGACAGGAGCACGCGCACAAAAAAAAAAAAGTGTAGCAGCCGCTGCTCCCACACGCACCCACATGTCAATATCGTTGCAGCTATAGGAAGGTCAACACACACCGACACTGCACTACTCTTGCAGAATGCAAAAAAAAAAAAGAAACCAGCAGTGTATTGTCCAAAAATCTTTTTTTTTATTTTTTTGGGAGGCGTTAAATACAGCATAATAATTTGTATAGAAAAAGAAAGAGAAAAACCAATACAACAGAACAGGCAGCTTTAAAGACGCGCATAGTAAAACATACACCATGTATCAACACACTCAAAACAGATGTCTCGATACAAGAAGGGGGAGAAAAATTGGCTTTACCTATGAAACGCCGCACTCAGCAACGCACGCTCACACACACATAAGAACAAAAAAAAAAGGAGAGCTCACTCTCATATGTTTATCCTTAACACTCACATCAAACAAAAGCCTGAAAAAAAAAAAAACGTGCAAACTACGGGGGAAAATAAAAAGCATACGAATTGAAAAAAAAAACCTTTAATGGGATATTATCTACGCAGAAGCCGACGTCGCCGTCGGAGCAGCAACTTTCCATGTCACGCCCGCTATCTCGCGCACGATAAAGTACCAAATCACGAGCGAGGCTATCGTGAGCGGAATCATCGGCCACCGCAGCGTGGCGTGTGCCGTGTACACATCATCCATGCCGTCGCCCAGCACGAAGGTGATAAATTGGTGCAGCTGCAGGAGCCCTGCCACGCACGCAACCACAAACACGTCGGTTGCACACCACGATGCCAAAAACGCGGCCCGCTTGTGAAACAGGGAGTACAGGCATGGGGCGAGCAGAAGGGTAAAGAACGCCACGAGAAAAATGAAAACGACCATGAAGTCGTCGTGCAGCGAGACGGAGCCCCACTTGTTCAGCAGGCTCAGCTGCCACAGCGAAAGCGTCTTCTGCACCGGTGTGATGAGGCGAGCCAGGCCGCCAATATCGTACTGCAGACACCCGTTTGCCCATGCCGGCAGAAGGCAGAGGTGCACCACAACAAAGGGCAGCACCGACGTCTGCGAGGCAAGGTGGCGCCACATTGGCGTGAAGCAGGACTGTCCATCGCCCTCCGCCGTCGCGTTTCCTGTGGCTGCCGCTTCCGTCGTGTTGTGCGGATTCGCGTCTGCAAGGCGAGCCCCATCGGAAGAAGTTGTTGTCGTCGCGGTCGAATCCTGCGCGTTCACGACGTCGTAGGGCACAACGTCCTCCTCCGCCAGGCAGTGGGAGGTGCCGCGGCGGTACAGGTTCGTGGCGTAGTTGCCCAACGCAATGGAGGCAACGGTGGCGAACATGAAAAAGTAGAAGGACGCGTGAATGATCACCTGAGCCACGCCGCGTATCTCCAGCCCCGAGACCATCACCATCAGCGCGAAGGTGTCAATGAAGGAGAACTTACCCAGCACGTCGATGACCGCCAGACGCCGGCTCCGTGGTCGCTGCGCGTAGACGGTGAAGTACACCAGACTGAGCAGCTTCACGTACGGGTAGACGCCGCTGAAGATGAAGACGCAGATGGACAGCGGGACGAGGCCCGCACGCCAGAGGTCTGTGACGGTGTTCCACAGAGAAAACGAGTACGTGTTCAGTTCGCCGCCCAGCAGCACGCTTGCCCCCGTCATCGTGTTCGACGCCGCAAAGAGCAGGAGGCAGAGAGTCGCACCGACCAGCATCACCGCGTCCTCGCAGGCAAGCCGCACGGCAGTGACCGACTTGCCGCTGGCCAGGTCCAGCACCGGCTGCTCCGCGTGTCGTCGTAGGTTGCGCCGCACCATCCACGCGCCACTGCCGATCGCACCGAGCACAATGCCGACGAGCGGCCACAGCGTCGGAGATTGGCGCCACACCGCCTTCTTGCCAAACGACACCGTCACGGTGGCCAACGGGTCGCTGAGGTTGCGGTGCTGCGACTCGGCGAGGGCCGCCATGGCTGCCGCGATCTTCGCGTTCACCACCGGCAACAGAAACGGCATTAAGGTTTGTCGCACGAAGTCGCCCGCACTGTCGAACGGGGCGGGAGCAAACTGCGTCACCTCTACGCCAGGCTGGAGGTAGACCTCGCAGGTGTTCTCCTCGCAGCTGGCAAGGGTGGCAGCAACTCTGACATAGCCTAAATCTCTTTCGCCCCATACACGCACATCAGGAGTGAAGTTCACGGCGAGTTCGTTGACTTTGCCGGGAAAGCCGTAGACCGGAAACGGATCGCGCATCTCCTCTGCCAGAATGTCATCCACCACACTCTGCAGCCACTCCATGGCGCTCTCGTTAGCGTTCGCTGCCACTACGGCATCAAGAGCGCGAGAGAAGGGCTTGGGCAAAGGGAAAAAAATTGTACCTTCTTCGTCACTGAGCATAGATCCATAAGAACCTCCACTCGCCACGTTCGCAGGCCACAGGATGTTCTTAAGGACACGAATAGCAGACTGCACCAGCGGCGAATGAGAAAGCGGATACACCACTCGCCCATCAGACGTGTTTCGATCATCAGGAACGGGATCCCAAGGGTCCATCATGTTCTTGACCACCTGCGGCACCCACACGTCGCAGACGTAGGAAGACAGGTGTTCATTCACGGAGGCTCGCATTTTCTGTAGGACCATGTCGATGAGCACACTCGGCGGCTCGGCGTAGAGTCGTGTGACGGACGCTTGGACGGCGCAGGTGCTGATATTGTAGGGACCATGGAGACACCCCTCGGGTTTTTTGTGACTGTCCAGTACGGACCCGCGCGTGAGCACCACAGAACTGGGGTCCACCACCACATCCGCGTACGCCAGACCGGAGTAGGCATAGGCGGTGAGGTTGGCGTGGCAGTGCAACGTGCCGCCGTTGGTCGACGCGGCAATGGACGCGTTGGTTTGCCAGTCCACGTTGGTCGACTCGAAGGCAACGCTGGTGCAGGTTAAGTTGAAAGCGTGAGCTCCGAGAAAGCTCTCGTTGAAGCCGGGCACCGGAACGGAGGTGAGGTTCAGCGAGCTAAAAAGCAACGCGAACGTAAGGCAAGTGGGCATCATGATTGCTGAACTTCAATAACAGTACTTTTTGGGCAGAACAGAATAAAGAAAACAAAAAGGCGCACGACAGAACGGATAGTGAAGCAGAGGGGGAAAAAAGAGTACAAGGAAGAATCAGCTTCAGTAAAACTTACGTTTTTAAAGTGAAAAGAAAAGAAAGAAGAAAAGAAAGTGTGTATAAAGAATTGATGTTAGGCGGACGAAACCTCGAAAAGAAGAGGTGCTGGTACTTATGCCTCGTCCAAAGTTAACAATTGAACAAAAATTTTCGACTGCAATTAATCAAAATCTTCTTTTATGACAGTAAAAGATTAAGAGAGAGAAACGCAAGAGTAGAAAATGAGCATTGAGGCTGGTGAACACTGTAACAATGCATTTCATTGTTATTTTTTCTAGTCTGTATTTTAAACAAGTAATTGCACGGGCGTGCTATCGGCTCCTCCATTCCAATTTGCTTCACTCACCTAAAAAATGTGATTGTTGTTTGACAATACCAAATCAACATCCAGTCAGCTACTTTGTTTCTTTGATTTTTCTATGCAATGCTCACCAGGTCTCGTCGAGGTAGCCCTGCGTAATTCATGCTCTATCTTTTTAACTTTAATTATTAACCCTCAATACGAAGGTACATTAATCGATTAAAGAGCCAAAAGGAGAAAAATAGCTCTGTTCTCTTCCCTCAGCAGCGATCACTTCAACAGAACAGTGAACGTCATTGAATCAGAGATAGCAAACGAGAAGAATACAGAGTCAAGCGCTCTTGCAACTTCAGAACCACATACCAAAGAAAACAGAAGTAGAAAAGCAAGCAGAAAGCGTTCCGTGTTTACGAAAACAAAACGAACCAAAAAGGACATATGAACGCACCTAGCGCTTTCCTCCCTGCTTCTTCTTCTGCTTCTTCGTCTGCTCCGCGCGCTGGCGTCGTTGCTTCAAGACTGTGCCTTCGTGCGAGGTCCGGCGCAGCACGCGCGCAGCTGCCTCGCGCATCTTTGCGCCGTCCTCCTCCTGCACGGCCGACTTGCTGCGCAGGCGGTTCGCGTAGGCGACGGCGGCCTTCACGTTGGCCTTCTTGTTTTGCTTCTGGCGCAGGAGCAGGATGCGCTTCGACACGCTCTCCTCCAGCACGACCGGCGTTGCCTCCTTGCGCTCCAGCAGCTGCGTCGCTTCCGACTGGAGGCGGTCCTCCTCCTCGTGCACCATCTTGGCCAGCCGGCGGCCTTCTTCGAGGGAGACGGTGCGGCCAGCGGGGAGCGCCAGGCGTGGCTGCAGCAGCTCCTGACGGTGCACCTGCTTCGCAGCAATAGAGGACATGGCAACAACGACGCCGCAAGCACAATCGGACTGTCTAGAATGAGAAAAAATAAAAAGGTGAAGAATAAATTGGGCTCGCAACAACTGCAAAGGCAAGAGGAAAGCAACACAGTAAACTAATTTTTTTTTTGCACTGGATGTTTGTTGTTTGTCATTTTTGTTAAGAAGAAGTGACGCGGGAGATAGAAAAAGAGGGAGATACTAACAACTTTCTCAAAAGGGAAGGTTACACTGCGCAACGAGAGAAATTGTAAAACGAGCGCCAAAGCGCCGAAATACGAGGCACGGAAGAATACTTCTTCACAACACGCACACTTACGGCTGCAAAAGCCGTGCTCTATCATACCTTTTCAAAGGATAACAAAAAGAATATGCAAATGATAGAAACACAAGTGTGGTGGAAAGGAAGTCAAAAGACATCGACACGACGCTGTCGAGCAAAGACCAACGGATCACGATCTGATCGACAGAGAAGAGAAGCACAACAGTTACAATACCTCTTTGTATGCCTGAAGCTCAGATGCTCAAACGCGCTGACAAAGGCTTTTCAAGCAACTTTTGTTTTCGGTCAATGCATCATTTTTCTATTTTTTGCGGATAAAAGTGGTTTCTTTCTCTTAGATACAAATGACAGACAAAAATAAAATGGAGGTGGGGGATGCTTAAGGCGGAAAAAGAAAGGAGGGAAGGGAGATAGAAAAAAAAAAGAAGAAAATAAAGAGGATGAGCAGCATGATCAGCGCTGCAAGAAAAACAATGCTGTGACACACAAAAAATGAAAAAACTGTGGTAATAATAGAAAAAATGAATTTAAACGTAAAAAATTGAGAAATAATAATATTAAGAAAGGCAAGAAGCTAGGCAAAAAAAAAAAAGAGAAGAATTCTGCTCAAAAGTTTTAGTCAGTCAAGTAAGGATGTGTAGTTGTCCATCACATACGTGGTCACCTCCATGGCAGTTGCCGGGTCCAACACATATCCGTACACCCTGAAGAGGTCGCGAACTCCTCGCTGGAGGGACTTGGGATTGGCACTGCGACACGCAACAAGCACGCGAATTTGGAAGAGCAACTCTGGGCTGTACGACAGCATGGAAGCGAGCTGCGCAGCCGCAGAGCCGCCGGGCGGCTTCAGAAAGAGCGCGTTCAGCTTCTGCCGCACCGTCAATTTGTCCTCCTTCTCTTTTGCACCTGAGTTCACGGCAGCGGCGGCGGCAGGTTCTGCGGAGGGCGTCGGCATTTCGGCCCGCTCCGGCGACGCGGAGGCGGAGGCAGCGGAGGGCGGCGAGGCCCGGGCTGCCGGCGGTGCAGTCGGCAGTTTTTCCATGTACACCGGCACTGCGTTGCTGCGCACATACGCGGAGATGGGGGAGGCGAGACGCACCAGCACGTCATAGGCGGTCGCCCGCTCCTTCTCCACCTTTGCCAGACACGCCGCCAGCACCTCCGCCATGGCACCTCCGTAAGTGTCCCCGAAGAGTCGCACAAAGCGTGGCATTGGGTCGTACTGCAGCACCGCGGTGAAGAGCTGATGCTCGCTGATGCCGCGGCGCCAGAAGGGCCGCGACAGCGTCATGAGCTCGTAGAACATTGTGCCAGCGGAAAAAATGTCTGTCTTGGTCGTGTACGTCTCCCCCGCGACGATCTCCGGCGACACGTAGGACGGCGTCCCCACACGCGTCGCGACGGCGTCTTTCGTGGCATCGAGCGAGCGCACGAGGCCGTAGTCGCCCACCACGGCGTCCCCCACGACGCCGTCGCCGAAGTGTGTCAGCAGCACGTTGCCCGGTTTAATGTCGCGGTGAATGAGGTGTCGCGAGTGGCTGTAGTTGAGGGCGGAGAACACCTGCGCCATCAGCCGCACGACCACGTCCGCCGGCAGCATGCGCTTCGTCTCGGTGCAGCGCCGGATGACATCCGCCAAGTCTCCACCTTCGCAGTACTGAAGAGCGAGGCAGAAGCGATTGTGGTGCGGGCCGCGCGAGAGCTCGATCCAGGAGCCGAGGTAGCGCACGATGTTGGGGTGCGACAGCGACTTCAGCACTCGCACCTCCCGCTGTGCCTGCTCCAACTCCCGCTGGCCACACAGCCCGGCCCGCATCACCTTCACTACACACTGCGGCGGGAAGGTAAAGCCGTGCGGGGGGTTTGCCTCCGCGTGCACACGCACCACCAGCAGCACATCGCCGAAGCCGCCACTGCCCACCATCCGCTGCACCTGCAGCTCGCGACCTAGAATTTTGAATTTGTTGGGCGGTGTAGCAGTCATTGCGCTGCGTTGTGGCAACGCGTGTAAATTGTTCTTTTCTTGTTCAGTTTTTTCTGTCTGTCCAAATTTTAAGCCGGAAAAAGCGGTGTGGTCGCGTACTGAGAAGTTCTATAGTTCTGAAAAAAAAAAATAAAGTTTTGACCCGCTCGACAATTCTGCTGAATTCTCTTCCATTCATGCAGAAAATAGCAGAGAAAAATCGCGTCAATGTTTATTTTATAAGATACAAAAGAGAGTAAGAGATAGAGAGAGGCGGTAGGCAAGTGTATTGGAGTGTTGCGGAGGTTGCGAAAATGCATGTAAAGATTAGACATTTTAAGCAAAGAAAAACTTTAACAGGTTTTTCTTGTTCTCATCGATAGTAGAGAGTAATACCAAATCCGAACATTGAAACAACAAGTACCATGCAAGCGTTAAAAAAGAACGCACGAACAAGAACATCAAGTCGGCTTGGTTTTTTTTTTTTACATCAAAGTAAGCCCTCACGTTGCAAAGAAGTGAAGTAGGAAGAACCTATCAACGTGCTCTCGCTATTTCGGAAGCGCACAAGCAAGCCTCTCAATAGCACAAAACTCATTCTTCCACATCATGTACCATGTTTACAAAGCATCCACCTGCAGGAGCACTTGTTGTTGTTGTTTTTTCTTGCTGTTGTTTCGCATTGCTTATTCTCTTTTTATTCTTCTTCTTTTTTTCGATCCTGGCTGTTTGGTTTGCCCTTCGATGACCGCTTCGGGTGTAAATAGATGCCGTAGGATAGATGATCGGTCACGACACAAGAAAAATGATCAACTTTGGCGCAACACACAGAGGCACACGCATTGACAACCCGCACTTGCACCGTGCATAAAATTCGGGCCATTCTTTGCAGAGAGCATTCGCTACTATGAAGAGAAGAAAAAGTAGGAACGCACACATTCTGTGGAGAACAGTAGATTCATAACAACAAAAAAAAACACAGTGAGGCACCAAAGTGTCACAAACCACTCGGCAAAATTCAAAAAGCATGACCTTTCTTGTTGTTGTTAAGAAACAGAACCGGACGCTTAAATGATTAAAAAAAACTATTGGAAGTGGAAAAAAACAACCACTGAAGAAGAACCTTTTTTTAATGTCACTTTATTTTTCGCCAAACAAAAGTAGAAAAGCAAGGGAGAAAAAAAAAAGAAGAAGAGAGCGACAAACACACTCTTTACTTTTGGTTTTGTACACTTTTTGTATCGCGTTTGTTGTTGGAGCAGCAGATACAAGCTTGTGAAAATGTGTGTAGGCGAGCTTTGCAAATACGCGGCAGCTGCGGATGGGAGGTGCTGTGCATCCGGTGATCCAACAAGCTGCCGGTATCAATATAGCTAGAAATTGACAAAGAAAAGAGAAGCGCTAGAATCAAGGTGATCGATGGGTAAGGAGCTCAAGTTACTAAGAAGTACCAGGAGTTGAAAAACAAAGAGATCAAAGCGCAACGCGTGTCAACAAACAATGAAAAACGATGTGTGTTTGGGTGAAAAAGAGAGAAGAGGGAGGGGCATTAGCACTTGCGCATGTGGCACGCTCAGCCACGCATCAACGCATGCAAAAATACACATACACGCCGCTCAAACAACAACTTTCTCGATATTGATTGTAAAATAGAAAAGCAACTTGCACACCAGGGGTGTGGCTACACATCAGCTAACACAAATACAAGCGATGGGGGAAAAAAAAAAGCGACAGCGAAATTTTGACATTTAATGGCGCGCGAGCGACAGAAAAAAGA
>JASAOP010002599.1:0-38663 GCA_030849055.1 Crithidia thermophila | reverse complement strand
GGTTAGTGTTTTCTGTCAAACAGTTTTGGCTATTTTATAAATTATCTGATCTCTTTTTGCTTTTTCTTTTTATTCATCTAATTTTTCTTTGCTCTTTTGTTAAAATTCAGCACGTACTTAGACAACAAGAAGTGCTCGTTGCGTTGTCCACTGTCATTCTGATCTTACTGGGTAGTAGACAATCACTTTAAAATTGTCTGCATTATGAGTCTTGGCGTATCTCCACCTTTAAGAAAACGAGAAGAGTGGCAGCGTAGAGCTGACGCTCTTGTGGGTACTCTGCTTCATCTCAATGGAAAAAAAAAAGAAATTAAAAACACAAAACTAAAAACGAATGAATATTAATTTATCACGTAGAATCACATCAAAAGCTTTATTTACCTGATAATTTTTAGAAAAAAGAACTTATCCCTTAGTCAATTTGCTTTTAACAACTTTCACTTTTATTTGCTCCGCGCTTATGTAAGAAGTGCAACTTTTGATAAGAAAGCTTTGTTTTTCCCGCGCCTTTTCTTTCTGCTTTGAAAAACGGTCTTTCTGTTTCATGAATGAAACTGAGACAGTGCTTTTCAGAACTCGATTTAATTTTTTCTGTTTTTTTTTTATAGGGAGTTGTCATCAGCACTTTCTTTCCGCGATTCGCTTTTTTTTTTTCTCGTTATTCACGGCTTTGTTTGTGAGATGTGATGTGTACGAAATTGCAGCTACAAAAATCCAGTAAGGCTCTTACTGTTATTCTATTTTCTGATTTTCCTTTTTGATTGTAGAGAACAGGAGAAAGTAGTGAACTGTTGCAGTTCGAGAATTAAAAGAAAGTTGTAAATTCTCTCTTTTTTGTTTCGTCCCTGTTTTATCCCCCGCGATTTGAGTAGTGTTATCACTCACCTGTTTCTTTAACACCGAGAACGATCCTTTTTTTTTCTCCTTTTTTTTTACCTTGCCTCTTATTTTTTATATGGTTTACTTGAAATGAAAGAAAACAGATGGATATTCACAATGTATGAGAATCTCGAAGTCCTTCCGTCGAACATAAATTAAAGTTCTTAAAGTGTTGCAGATGCAGAAAATAAAGAAAATATTGGAGTCGGCCTTCTTTAGGAACCCGAGTGGCGAGGTACGTGAGCCTCTTGCTTTTTTCCCTCTTTTTTTGCTGCAATTTGACACAATTGAGACTGTTTTTTTTTTTTTTGCTCCTACATCTCATTTCCTTTAATTATCTTTACGACTATATATTTTTATTTACTACTTAAGAGTACCTCTAGTTTCTATTTTTCTTTATGGATATGAGATTCTTTTTTTCTTTTCCTAGCTTTGATTTTCATTTTTACTGGACCGCTTGAATAATATTTTAAGTTTATCTGTACGCTCTTGTAGTTCAGTGCTGCACTTTTAAAGCAGCATTCAATTTTCACACTTTTACGTGTATGGAAAACCAACCGGCCAACAGAGTTGTGAAGCAACGGTGGTGCCAGAACCTTGATTACGTACACCTCCTCTCCGTCTCTTTTGACCCTTTATGTAATTTTCCTTGCCATTCAACTTTGTAGGTGACTAAAATTTTCCTTCCCTGTCGTAAGATACATGCCTGAGATTGTTAAGCGCCACCCAGATTCTTTTTTTTTTCTGTTACTATTTACCTTCATTTCTGTTTACCTTTCATTCACTTGCATTTTCGAGGCAGAAATAAAACGCTCCTCTCGTAGTTTTGATTTCTCTGTTATTTTATGAAAGTAGTTTATTTTCTTTTTTTTTTCCAATGGCTTTTTTTTTTTTCGATTCCAGCACGTGAGTTGAATGTGAGGATAAAGGTGGCAAACTTTGACGTCTTCAAGTCGAAATTTGTCTCCTTCTTTCTTCTGCGTTTCTCACATTCAGCTGTGTTTGCACTTTTACCGCAAGCGCTGTGATGGTTTTTTGGAAAGAAGAAAAAGGGCTTGATGATTTTACAAAGAAGCCCTTTTTTTATCTTCACCTTTGCCATTTTCCAATTTCCTCCGGATCGTGCAGCGAAACGAAAATTAGAATGCTCTTCTTCAGAGTGTACTCTGCCTGAAATCAAAAAAAAAAAGGAGGAAAGTGGTACGCGAGGAAACAAAGCGATGCTGCGGGCTGCGTCATCCACGTGATTGTGTGGATGCGTCCGCGCAAATGATCGCCGGATTGGAGCTGTTTGCTCGGCATCGAGGAAAAGAAAGCAGTTGTCGTTGTTGGCATTTTTCTTTCTATTTTTTTTTCTGCGACGCAAACTCTGTTTTCGTAGAGGTGAGAGGAATGGAAACGCTCTTTCAGCACCGGAGACAGATTTCTTGTTTGACATATGCCGTCTGTCAATGAATGAATTACTGCATCTCTTTGTCTCTGTTCTTATTTTATATCCACACACACTCACACCAATAAAGCGCGGACACAAAAGTGCATTAAGTATAGAATTTTAGCTTTGATCAGAAGCTCAGCCATAGAAAAAAAAAAAGCAGTTCTTGCTTTCACTACGCTATTTTGTTGTTGTCCCCACTCCATTGTTAAAGTTGCACGGCACCATGGCGACCGTAGCGATTCGCATCGCCCACCCGAAGATGACGATGAGTGCGGTGCAGGGAAAAATTCTCGTTTACGCCGAGGATGGCGAGCGCATTGGTCAGTGGGGCGGCACCGAGTGCTTTCTCTCCCGCCAGTCCGGCCTCGGCCCGTGTCTTGTCGTCCGCTCCAGCAAACACAAGAAGCACCAGGGCACGTTTTTCAAGCTCTCGCGGCTGCAACGTGTCCTGTCCACCCACGTGGCGGAAGGGAAGCTGACCGTGGTGGTCCCGCATGAACAGCGCGTGTGCAGCGTGTACATTGAGACGACGGAGGATCTGGACGAGCTGCGGATGATGGCTGGCGTGCTGCAGGACCGGTCGCGGTGGGTAGACATGGAGAAGAATGTGGCGTCCAAGACGCACAAGGGTGCGCGGCGAGTCGAAGGTGCAGGGGGTGTCGCATCCCTCTCTACACAAGGAAATGAAATAGGTGGTGGTGGTGTTGATGTTGGAGTGGGTGGCGAGTTTAGCGAGGACGAGTTCAGCGAGGTCGACGACAACAACAACGACGCTACGCAGCGCAGCACCAGCCATAGCTACGCCGCTCCGGGTACTGCAACAATGAACACTACTAGCACGATTGTGAGAACGACGGTCAGCGATGTCGGTGAAAATGACAGCTGGAGCCAGAAGCAGGGTACGGCAGTGCCTCGTGCATCCCCTGCTGTTGTGCCGTCGTCGCCGCTCTTTTCCTCGTCGATGTCCTCCCCGCTCTCCCCCTCGTCCGTAGAGGCAAACTTTACAACAGAGCAGCGACGCGCCACACAACTGCTGCGATCCGGTCGCAACGTCTTCATCAGCGGCGCAGCTGGCACGGGCAAGACGGAGTGGCTTCTGTACGTGCTCGAGCACGTCCTCCACGCACGCGACGCCGCGCGGAAAGGGCGTGTAGCGGTGACGGCGGCCACCGGCATCGCCGCCCGTCTTCTGGATGGTCAAACCGTTCACGCCTTCGCCGGCATCGGCCGTGGAGAGGGGGAGATGGACGCGATTGTGCACCGCGTGGAGAGCCGGCACGATGTGGTGCGCGCGTGGCAGCTGTGCGAAGTGCTCGTCATCGATGAAGTCAGCATGTTGTCCGCGCACACCTTCACGCTGCTGGACCGCGTGGCCCGCGTGCTGCGTGCCCCACTGCCGTCTCCGTCAGGGAAAAAGAACAACGCCGCGCTGCCCTTCGGCGGCGTGCAACTCCTGGTGGTCGGTGATTTTCTCCAGCTGCCGCCGGTGTCGCGCGGGGCTGGCGAGGAGGCGCAGCCGGCCTTCTCGTGCACGGCGTGGCAGACTTGCAACTTCACCTCGGTGATCTTCACGAAAGATTACCGGCACGGCGGCGACGACGCCTTTGCGCAGTGCTGCGCCGATGTGCGGCGCGGCCAGTGCACGCCACTCGTGCAGACCGTCTTGCAAGCCTGCCTGCACCGCCCCCTCGAGGAACGCTTTGGTGTGTCGGCGACAACGCTCATGGCACGGCGGAAAGACGTGGACCGCTACAACGCGCAGCGGCTGCAGGAGCTGGACACGGTGGCCTTCCAGCGCTATGCCTCAGAGGACTACGCTACCGTGCCGGGGACGGACATCGACAGCGAAGTGTCCCTCCCCGCGGTGCTCACGCTGAAGGAAGGGGCGCAGGTGGTACTGCTGGCGACGCTGCCCGACACGGGCACGGCGCTGTCGAACGGCGAGCTGGGCGTCGTGATTGGTTTTGTGTCGCAGGCGCATGGTCCGGCGCTGCCGCGGGTCCGCTTCGCCAACGGTGTCGAGGCAGTGGTGCCGGCGATCACGATGGAGGTGTTTGATCGGGACGGCCGCTTGACCCTGTCCCGTCGGCAGGTGCCACTGCAGCTGGCCTGGGCCCTCACGGTGCACCGCGTGCAGGGCATGACGCTGCCGATGGTGCGACTGGCGCTGGACAACTCTTTTTTCGAGTCTGGGCAGGCCTACGTGGCGCTGTCGCGTGTGCGCAGTGCGGCGGACTTGAGCTTGACGGCGTTTCAGCCCGCCGCACTGGAGCGGGTGTCCGCGGCGGCGTGCGCCTTCTACGCCGCTGTGGCTGGCAGCGCGGATGCCAGCAGCCGTGGGGAGAAGGAAGTGACGAGGACGGAGGAGGGGGTGGTGAGCTTTCGTCAGGTGGCTGCACGGAAAAGCACATCCCCTGCGGCGCAAGGGGCTGAAAAGTTGTATGATGGTCGTCGTCGTCGTCCGCGCAGTGCAAGTCCGAGCGCCACGCGGTGGAGCGAGTCGGAGACGGACAAAGACAACTCCGTGGCTTTGCGCAGGCTGGAGGAATACCGCACGCAAGAGTGAAACCGGGATAGAATACGCATAGAATGAAGCTATTGGATAGAAGGCATAACCAGATAATAAAACGAACGATACGAATCGGGAAAACAAGAAAATTTTACATGTAATGAAAAACAATTGTTGAGCAAAAAAAAAAAAAGGTGTTCTCTAGATGGAAAGAGTCAAGAAACTAAAAAAGAAATACCGAGCCACAAAGGCGCGTAGTCACCTCGTCATGTACAGTATTTTTTCACTTCCACTGCTTTCACTGCGTCCTCATCTTTGATTGCTCTCTTTATTTTCTTTTTTGTATATTTTCATCTCCACGAGGCACGGCATCGTAAAGCTTTCTCGTCCTCAGAACTCTCTTTCTATCTTTAAAAAAAAAAGCCCCGTACCCTGCCCCAAGTCTCACCCCTAGCCGGATGCCGCAGGACAAGCGACTCATCATAACTAAGGCGGTGCTCTACAAGCTGCAGCGCGTCTGCAACGAGACAAATGGCGGTGGCAGCAGCAGCAGCGACGCTGCCGCACAGGAAGGCATCTACCTCGAGTTCATTCTTCCCTCCGTCGTCGTGGCTCAGTCACCGGAGCTGGTGCGGGGCCACCGCTTTCACCTCCCGCACGCTGTCTACGTCAAGAACGGTCGCACCACCTGCCTCATCGTGCCAAAGCTGATCTCGCATGACTGCGGAAAAGTGAACAAGCGCCACGGCTACTACGACGCCGTCGTGACGGCCGAGGCGGTGTGCAAGCGTGGCGATGCCGAGGCACAGAAGCGCGCGTCGCGGGTGGCTGCCACCTTTTCCCACTTCGTCGTGGATGCCCGGATTGTGTCAAAGCTGCCGCCGGCCATCGTTGACGCCGTGAAGGCGTCCGCCACGGGTGCGCAGAACAGCAACAGCGCCGGCAGCAGTCACCCCAGCACGAGTGGGAAAGGGGCCGCGACTGGCCCGACGACGGCGGTGCGGTGCCCGCTGAAGTCCATCACGCCGCTCGAAGGCCTGGACGAGCGCGAGACGCTGGCCTTTCGTCTGTCGCAGGGCTCCACCGCCGGTCTCATCGACTCGAAGCGTCAAGGTCAGCTGCTCTTCCGCGTCGGGCATGGCGGGATGACGGCCGGTGAGGTGTGCGAGAACGCGAAGACTTTTATTGTGGCGCTGCGGAAGGAGTTCCCGACGGTGTGGAAGTACATTCACGAGTTCGCGCTGGTGTCGAACAAGACGGAGCGGATTCGCTTTATGGAGGTGCAGATTAGCAAGTGATTCTAATGAGCACAGCTATGAGAGAACGAAAAAAAAAATA
Organism: Crithidia thermophila; assembly: GCA_030849055.1. Classification (NCBI taxonomy): domain Eukaryota; phylum Euglenozoa; class Kinetoplastea; order Trypanosomatida; family Trypanosomatidae; genus Crithidia; species Crithidia thermophila. The sequence goes on along the minus strand of JASAOP010002599.1, from coordinate 32,502 downwards.
AGCGTTTGGCGTGTAAACTTTATTTTGAGCCGATTAAACTAATACTAATTGTCAGGTGCACTGAAGGAAAAGAAAAAAAAAGCATGGTGTGATCATTTAGTGTAACAATTATCAGCGGCGTGCGAGTATTAGGATGATCAAGTAAGGAAAAAAAAAGACCGCTGTGACGAGCATAAGTTGAGCATCTCGCTTGTCGCTATTGCGATGCTGTTCTACCTTTCTCTATGAAAAGAGGCGCTTTGATAGCTGCTAGAAACGAGCCTCCACTTGAGTATTTCCCGCTCACAGTGAGCAATCATGTTGCAATGTTTTCTGCTCAAGCTATATTTATGTGTCTCGGTGCTGTTACTTTTCCCTTCTCCTTCTTTGATATCTCTCCTCTCAAAATGCACTCATCGTTGAAACTCTTTTTTTTTCCAATTTAAAAGCCGCATACCTAAAAAAAAAAAACAGACAGTAGTTTTTTTGTAGGTACTTACACTTCGTTTTTGCTTCATTTTTTTTGTTCTTTATTTACTTTGTTTTGCCAATAGATCAGCTGCTCAGAGTCCGTAATACGTTTACGAAATCAATACCCAGAACGAGAAACTGTTGTCCTCTCAGCCTCACCAAACTTTTCAGAACTACCAGTTCTGGTTCGGCAGCGCTGTGCACAGTTTTTCACTTCAATTGATTTTTTTTTCGGCATTATCATTGTCGCCAATCGCGCGCCTGCTCTTCTCTTTCAGTACTCCTGCTTTCATCAAAGCATCTTTTTTTTTGTTCGTTTCCCTTTTCAGCAACGAAAAAAAAACATTTTGTTTTTATCACTATAGTCTCACAGCTGCTTTTCTACTCGTATTTTAGGTTTTTTTTTTTGTGTGTACTCGTCGATGTATGTTGGCGGTTGACTTCTTGTTCCGCTTGTCAAATAATTAGTGCTCCGCACAGAAAAAAAAAACAGAGAAGTAGGTGAAGAAAACAAAAACTCTAACCCCCTTTTTTTTACACTTCTTTTCGTTTGTCAAGCCTGGGATTCTTTTGCCCCTTGCTCCTACTGATCTCTCTATATGCAGACTCGCACACGCGCACCGACGCAGCGTCCGCTTCCTACGACGCTGTCCACTGCCTCCACAGCGCCACTGCGCACTCCAGTGTGTCCGCCGCCCTCGCCATCCGCGCAGACAACCCCGACCAACCCGCGCCGACACCACCTTCGCACCAGCAACACCTACAGTGGACCCCACAACCCTAGCACGAGCAGCAGCAACAATAACACCACCATTCACAATAGCGGTGGTGGTGGTGGTGGCAGCTCTGCGCATCCTCCAGTTGCCCCGCTGACGGCGGATCTGCTTTCCCGTTCTTTGCCAGCCCCGCCACGGTCGGCGCGGACGCACACACCCGCCCTCACTCCGGACCACCGCCGACCTCTTCACAGCGCCGATCGCACCCCGCACAGCGCGCGTAGCCACGCGACGGCGTCGAGTGGAGTAGGTGCGTTGGACGTGGTGCGCATGCCCGCCATCGCCTCCCCCTCCGCCCGCACTCCCCACAGCACGACCACATCACCTATGCAGCAGCCACAACAACAATCGCACCATTCTACGCCGATGACGAGCCCACATGCCGGGACGGACCCGGCAGCGGTGGCGACGTGCGTGACGCGACCGCCACGCCTGCGGAGTCTCTCCGACCCGTCCTCCGACACGGAGGCCCAACACGCTGAAGTGGTCAAGCACCACGTGGACGACCACCGCGACGAACCGCAGGGCGAGGGGTCACCGGAGTACATGTCCGACGCGGGCCGGCCGCGTCGCGAGGACTTGATGGCGCGTCGTCGCAGCAGCAATTCCTCTGCGCGGCTGCCGACGATGCTGCAGCCGAACAAACTCGCGTCAGTGCCGTGTGCGACGGAGCCGTCGTCGGTGCTGACCTCGCCTGCTCGCATGGCGTCGCAGCCGGACATGAACGTGTTGTCCGTCACGTCACCCGCACGCCGCGGCTGCCTCACGGCGGGTGGCGGCAGTGGTGCGGCGGAGGGCAACACCACCCTGAACAACAATAACAACAACAACAACAACAACGGCAGTAACAGCAGCCAGGACAGCAGCGGCAGTGGCGATCGTGTCGGGGGAGGGATGCACGCGGAAAAGCGCACGTCAGGCTCGGTGCCGTCGGAGAAAATGCCGATCCCGTCTCCGCCACCACCACCGCCATCAGCACCACTGAGTGGCACCTCCGCAGCGTCGATGCGACCGGATGCGGAGTCGGCGCGAACGGACGGCAGTGCTGCGCGCGACAGTTCGCGGGTGCGCTCGTTGGTCAACCAGCTCTATCAGCACGTTCTCGATGTGCAGCCGGAGGATCCGCTGCGGTATCTGGCCTACTGCAACCCGCGCAGCCTCCCGCCATCGGCGCAGGCCACCAACCGCACCACGAACAATGATAATGGCGATAGCGACAGCGCACCTCCTGACGGCGTGAAGGCAGCGGAGGATGGCGTGCGTGTCGATGTGAACGATCGTGATGGAGAGGGAGAAGATTTCGTGGTCGATATGGATGTGTGTGGCACGGGCAGGAACAGCACGAACAGGAGTAACAGTACCTCTCCACCAGGCCCCACCAGCGACACCCAGACGACGACAACAACTGCGGTGCTGCCCATCGATGCTCCAGCGGAGCCGGTCACTCAACCAGAAGTGCAGCGACCACCGGTGGGCCGTGCGCAGCGACACTCCGCAGCCAACGTCAACAACACCACAAACAACAACAACACTAGCAGCGGCAATGGTGGGGAGAGTAGCGGGGCTGGGGTGGTGGTGGTGGCGACACGTGGACGGTCCAGCCCGGTGCTCTTCCGGCACAGCCGACCGGGCAGCCTCGACAGCAGAGACGGTGACATCAGCCGCAGCGCCAACACGGTCCATCACTCAGCCCCCATCACAGATACCGTCAGCAGTGCACCAACCACACAGCCACCCGTCACGACCACGACGAGTGGCAGCGGCAGCGCAGCGCGTGTGATGCGGGCGCCACCGTCCGCGCCGACCACCTCCCTCGTGGCGCGTCTGACCAGCGCCGGCAGCCCCGCCACCGCGACGCACCTCCGCAGCACGCTTAGCTCCGGCAGCGTCAATGGCAAGCTCACCTCACCCTTCTACCTGCAGCGGCCACCGCTCGGCATGTCTACCGTCCACAGCACGAGCAGCGGACACAACAACAATAATACTACTACTACTACTACAAATGCGAACACGCTGCTGTCCAGCCACGGGTCACGAGGAATGCTGCACCAGACGTCGTTTGTGTGCAGTCTGTCGGGAATGGAGCAGCGTGGGGAGGCGACGCCAAGTGATGCCAGCTCCCTCTTCAGCACCAACTCTGTCGATCTTCAAGAATTCATTGCGGAGTTCCGCCTGGCCAAGGAGGAGTGCTGCGGTGGGGGTCTGGACTGCCCCGCCATCTCGCTGGACGATTTGGCAAACATCATGGACAACGTGTCCTTCCCTTTTAACGATGCCGCGCTCTTGTTGGACCTTTTTGAGGAGCTGCTGCCCTGCGCGCGGTATGTGAACATGAGCGTGGCGGCGCTGTCTGCGGATGCCGCCCTGTGTGAGCAGACACCGGCACAGAACAGCAGCGGCCGTGCGCTGCAGGACGCGTATCCGACAACGCCGGCGACGCCCGACAGCGAGGCGCGCCTCACGTCCGCTTTTGCAGCCCCAGAAAGCATGACCACCGCGTCTCTCCATCCCACGAAAGGCGGTAGCAGCACCACCAACACCACCACCCACCTTCAGGCAGGTAGGGCGACGAACTCCGCGGTGACCCCTGTGGCAGAGGCCGCCACTGCGGCCACGGCGACGACGGACGCTGCTCCGCTGTCGCTCAACGCGGTGCTGGAGAGAGTCGACGGCTTGCGGGTGAGCGGGGCACTGGCGGATGCGGCGCTGTGGACGCCCGCGGTGAAGGCGCTGCTCGCGTCATCGCCGTCCGCCGCAGAGGGCTACAAGGCGGCGCACCTTCAACCGAATCCCAGCAACAACAACAACAGCAACAACAATAGTGCTGCCACTATCCCTTCCCCACCGCAAGCAACGCGTGTTGCCAGGGGTGCGACGTCCGCTACCGGCGGTCCTGCCGTCAGCAAGCACAACAACAATACCATCGCCGTATCGAAGGTCAGTGAAGGGGAAGATAGCGTACCGCAGGGCAGCGCGGACGTGCCGACGGTGCCTTTTGACACGTACGTGGCGCGCATGGCGTACAAGATCCAGGGCCGCTACTCCGCCGAAGCCATCCGCATCGCCTTTTACAGCATGGTCGTCGACGGACACGACGACGACGAAGACGACGACGAGGCAACAGGGCAGGGGGGCAGCGGTGATGGTGCCGATCGCGACAGAGACGCAGAGGAAAGTGCCGATGACGGTGGTGTGGCGGGCAGCGTTACGCAGGGCAACAGCACGGCGGACCTCACCCACATGCCCGGCGGCCCCAGCGGCAGCCTCTACGGACGATGCGCGGACTACACCGCTGCGATGTTGTCGCCGCTGCCGAACGCGGTCTCGTGCGACTCGCTGGCACCGTCGGAGCCGGCGGCGGGCACGGCGGCCAGCACGCTGACGACCGCCACGACGACGGTTAACTACGGCGGCGGCGGTGTCCGCAGCTGTACGGTGCCGCTGCTGCGCTGCATCGCGGAAGGTTTGCTGGCGCGGCTGGGCATGGTGGACGTGACGGCGAGTGAGCTGCAGCGCGGCCTGCGCAGTGCGGGTATGCCGCTGCACCGCGACGAGCAGCGGAGGTGGGAGTGCCACGTCGAGGACTTTGCGCGACTCGTGCGGGCGGTGTCGGCAACGGCAGATCGCGGCTTCAGCGTGAGCCCGGCCAACTTCTGCCTGTCGAGTCTGCGTGACACGACGCTGCAGCGCGGGACATCGACGACCTCGTGGAAGGAGGATTCGACGTCCACATCCGGCCGGGCCGGCAACGCGCCACCGGTGCACACGATCCGTTACCTGTGAGCATGCCTTGGTCTTTTGTAGTGGTGGGTAGGAAGCCGGCCTTCACAGTAAAGTCAGAGAAAACACAAGGAAAGAAGGCCGCCTACAGATGCTCTCTGTGCTTCATTCTTGCTTAACTGCCCTGCCAAACTCCTCTCACCCCGTTGTTGTGTATGAACGCCGCAAAAAAAAAAAAAAATTTTTACTCTCTTATACTCTCTGCAATCAACATCGATGTACTAAGTGTTTTTTATCTGCTTTTCTTTTCTTTTTCTCATTGAACGAATCATTTGGTGAGTGTTTTGCGTTTCGTTTGTGGTGTTGTTATTCTTGCCAGCCTCCTTTTTTTTTTGTTTTGCGATACCAAAATACATCTTTCTTTCTTTTTCTCTTTACTTCGATTTTTGCTTTATATGAACTATTGCTGCTCTTCAAATCTCTTTGTCTGATTTACGCGCCGTCACCACGTATCTAAAAAAAAAAAAAAAAGACGTGAACAAAAGAGCAGCAGCACTAAAGTTCTGCAGGTGAAGTCACATTGAAAGCAAGACGCGGACATTTGAGCCACTATACATTGAAGTGACAATGCTTTTGCTCGCTTTCAAAAAACACCCGCCTGTAACTTATTGATTAATGCTACTTTTGTTTGTTTGTTCTGTTTTGATTTTACGGGAAGACAGCTCGTTTAAATTCCGTGACATCACAAGTACCCCTCTTTTTTTCTTTTTTCATGGTAAGCAGAGTCATAAGGTTTGTTATGCCTGTGCTCGTTGTTTGTCAATGTCCAGGTGCAACATGCGTTTCTTGGGCTGCTGCCACCTATTTAATGTGCTTTCATGTCAAGCGAAGGCGCCTATGTACGTATCTTTTTGTTGTGAGTGCTCTTTTTTCTCTTTCTTTTACTGTGTTGTATTCGCTCATTTCTTTTTTTTTTTTTTTTTGTCTCGATCCATTCGTGATTCTTTTGTTTGGTTACTTTTTTCTACAATTTTGTGCCTTGCGCACAACCACTTGTTGGGTACTTTTGCATTCCCCCTTTTTCATATGGCGCTGAGCATGAATAAACAGCTTGTTTTTTAAAACTGGCCAAAAAAGCAACATCCGCTTTCCTCGTTTTTTTTTTCTTTCCTTCTATCTTGTTTATCCTCCTTTATTGTCAAGCCTGCCGATGTATCTACGTAGCGTGAAAACCAAACAGAGATATCTACCTTCGTGCCTTTGTTCGCATCGAAACCTGAGCAACTTTTCTTCCCTTGTTGTTATTTCATCAACTTCAACGACTTGGTAGCATCAATGTATGTGAATGAGCGTGTCACTTTTCTAGCATCTGTTTCGTTTGTGATATGTGTGAATTCTTATTTTTCTTTTTTTTGCCTCTGTGTGTGTGCACTTTCTCATTCTTCTCACGCAGGCACCACTGTGCGGCTCACAGATCACAGAAGAGAAATAATGTGCTTATTTGCAGCTTTTTCTGCTTTTTTTACCATTGCGTGCTAAAAACTTGAGTGTCTCTTTTTCTCCTTTGTTGTTGTTGTTGTTGATGTCCCAAATGTGCATAGGTGTTTTTTTTTTTTTTGCTTTTGCTTCTGCTCTTGAAAGTGTTTCTGCGTAGTTTTCGTAAAGTTAGTCATCGAGCCACGTGCGACTCTTTTCTCCCCTCTTGACCCACCCGAAAACGATTCTCGCCTGGAGTCTTTTCTCGACTCGTTTCTTCGGTTGACCCGTCTACATATCTGTTTTTTTTTTTTTTTTTCGTCTTCCTTTCTCCTCTTTTTCCATGAAATGCAGGTACGTGTTCCAGTCGATTGCTAGCGTATTATCTTACACTTTGTTTTACAGGCGCTAGTTCGCTCGACGTTGGGTTCCTCAGCGTCCAGCTTCCCTCTTCCTGATTGCAGAGGATGGTATCATCAACCGCGTACTTCTTCATACGTTTTGCCGCTTCTTCTCATTTTTCTCATTGAATTTTCCGTGATGTCATATCTCCTTTTTTTTTTTTTTTGTTTGTTTTCTTCTCGTCCTTATTCCGCTCCATTCACGTACGCTGTTCTTTTTCCCCTTTTTTGCAAGGAAGTATAGTATGTGATTGATTTTTTTATTATTATCCTCATTGACTGTTTTTCTCTTCTCGTGTGCTTTCTTTTGCTTCTTTTTTTTTTCTCAAGGATGCTGCTCTCCGCTCCTTTTCTCATACATCCTCACTTTCGTCCGTTCCGCTGAGTGCTTTTATCGACATTGTTTCACAGCACCGAGTTTTTTCTACGAGAAAAAACCGCTTTAGCTGATCACGGAGTGAAAGACAAGGATGCAACCCAATTTTTTTTTGGCAAAATTGTTACATTTTGCGGAAAGTTTTCACAACATCCTTCTCACTTACTCTTTTTCCTTTTTTTTTTTGCTCTATCATCGTTTGTCCCTTATATGACTGCTTTTTCCCCTTTTTTGTGAAAGGTAAATCCACCAAATTTAAAACATTGTCACGAATTATCTTTTTCTTTGCGTTTTTCTTCGTTTTCTTCCATTCGCATATCACTCCCGTTTCAAATAATTTTTCCGTCTGAATGAAAATCCTTTCCACTTTTTGTTTTCCCCTTACCTATCGCAACGCAAGCTGCGATGGCGGCCGGCCGACTGAGTGTTAATGACGTTGCATTGTTGAGAGCGCTGTTGTTTGTCTGCCAGAAAAGCAAAGCTAAAAAAAAATAAAAAGTGTGTGTATTTGTGTGCCAATTTTGTAGTTGAACGTGGCGTGAGGCGAAGAGAATAAAAGAATACTTGCCTACGTGCGTTGTGGAAAAAAGCTCACCAGGTTTATCCTTTTAACGCTTCGTGGAAGCTGCGTTGGTACTGACGCGGATAAAGAGAGAAAATCTGCTAGTTAGCTCCTTTAATACATTCACTTACAAAAACTCTGTGCTGCTGTTGAACTATTTACATTGCATTTTTCTTTCTTTCGCCTTCGCTTCCGACTAGAAGGCACAAAACCGTGTTGAGCCTCTCACGGGTTTCATTAGACATACTTATACTAATATACCAAAAAAAGATTATAGAAAACTACAGCCGCGCATACACAAACGCAATTTGACTGCACACATATAACATTTAGAGGGCTCATAGATTTGTAAACATTCCATACGACTTGACTAAACAAGAACACGAAAAAAGAAAAGCAAACTTTGTCAGTATCAGCTGAACGACTTTTCTGAGAGCTCTCATTGCTCAATTCAGCCACTTACTGATCAAAAGGAAGAAAAAAAGTTCTCATCATGTCCTCTTCCTCTCAACCCCCACCGCTGCGACGGCCATTGTCTTCCAGTGCAGCACCGTCAACGCATCCGTCATCGTCCGACATCGTCACCAGCATCCAGCAGGCCAACGCGCGTCTCTCTGCTGCTGCTGCTGCTGCGGCGGCGGCATCAGCTAGCAGGGCTCGATCGGGCAGTCGCGACAATGATCTCAGTGACACACAACTCACTCACAGCGGCAGTGTGCGACACACAGCATTTGCGTCCAGCGCGTTGTCAAGAAAAGACTTTCCTTCCCAGCAAGTCACCTCACCACCATGGCAGAAGTCGGTTGTAGCGGAGGAAGAAGGAGAAGAGCCGCCGCGACGCTCCGTGTCGTCATCCGAAAGCGTGCACACGGCACCTCCCCACGCCTCCGCACGTCGCTCCCCGCTTTCGCAATTGCGCGCCTACGCCAGCCCCCAAAACGCACCCAATCTTCCGTCCTCACCACCATCACCGCCACTACAGTCTTCGCCACGAGTTGCTACAAATGTTGTGGCGTCCATTGACATGTCGCCTCCCGACTCCAAGCCTGCCGCTCGTGCGGCGCCTGTAAACAACAGCGTGCCACCCACATCTCTTGAAGCAGAGCTGCACCGCACTCGTCAGCAGCTGGAGGAACTGCAGCGCCTCTATAGCTACGAGAAGCGAGCCCATCTGCAGCAGCGCACCCGTCAACTCCGCGATGAGGCAGCCCAGCGACACGGCGAGGACAACATTGTCGAACAAACCGCGCAGCTGCTGACAGACTACGAGGCGCTCATACGCTTCCGCGACGTGGCGAGTGCTGAACACCTGCAATCCATCCTGCAGCACATCACAGACGAGTGGCGGCGCAGCGCGGCGTCGCTGGAGGAGACGCGAGAGGCGTGTGCCACGTCGCTGCTGACGCGTCTCCAGGCAGCGAGCAGCGAGCAGCACGCGTCTCTCAAAGCAACGATGCAGCAACAGCTGCGCGAGTTGGCACAGAAAGAAATTGCGGCAGAGACAGCGCAGCTGCACATCGTCGCCGACGCCGTCCAGGAGCAGGTGGAGGCGTTTAAACGCGAGTATCGTGATTTGATAGAGCAGGACATGGAGGAGCGCCAGCGCCTCATGGACACGCAAGTCAGCCGTCGTGAAGAGCAATGGCTCAAGTTTCTGAAGGAGGAGCACGCGCGCATGGTGGCGACCGGGGAAGCGGCCGCGCAGGAGGCAAGCCGGCGTCAGCTCGAGACGCTCCACCTAGCGATGCGCGACATCACACAGCTTCGTCAGACACTGTTAAAAGAGCATGCGCAGCGGCAGACCGAAGTTGCGCGAGCGTACATGGCGTCCTACGAGAGCATCGCGTGCGAGTCCGCCGCAGCAGCGCAGGAGACCGCCGACTTTGTGCAGCAGCTGCACAACGAGTACGCGAGTGTCATACACGGCCTCCACGAAGAGATACGCAAGGTCAGGATGGAAAGCGAAAAGGTGGAGCGAGAGGCGCAGCAGGCAGAGTTGCGCGTGCACGAGTCCATGCTTCAAGAGCAGGAAGTTGCGAAGGCGGAGGTGGAGACGCGGTGGCAGCAGAAGCTGATGGCGGAGCGAGACGACCACCGTGCGGTGCTGGCGCGACTGGCGGCATCGCATGAGGAAGCACTCAGCACGCTGCAGTGCCTGCACGACACGGAAGACGCAGAGCGGTTAATGAGCTTTGAAAAGCAGTTAGCGAATTTGCGAGAGGAACTCGCTAGTCAGCGCGATGACAAAATGAAGCGCGACACCGAGTCGTATCGTCGACTTCAGTCCGCCCTGCACACCTGTCAGGCAGAAAAGGAAGAACGCACGCAGGAGGTGCTACAGCTGAAGCAGCAGCTCTACGATGCGCAAGCAGCACGCGAGGCCGCGCAACAGGAAACTCGAGCTGAGATGGAAAAGAAGTTTGCCTCGCAGCTGCACGCACTCGAGGAAGCGTATGAAAATGCACTAAGAAATTTCCAGGACCGCATGCAGACGACTTCTTATCGTGGCGACAGCAGCTCCGCCTCGGCGACGGCTGCTGCCTCGTCCAGCACACACCTTCTTCAGCGTGTGGCAGAACTGGAAAAAGAGCTTTACGAAGCCCAGCAGCGCTACACGACGCAGCTGCAGGACGGGCTCGACGATGCCGCCGCCGTGTGGTCGCGTCGCTTGAAGGAATGTCAGCAGCGCCATACAGAGGAGCTGGAGGCCGTGGCGGCGCAGCAGCGCACACTGCGGCAGACACTGCTGGCAGACGTGCGTCAACGAGAGGAAGCGATGGAGGCGCGCTGCTCTGCTCAGCGTGACGCGCACCACCGCGAGCTTCAGGAGGCACTCCAGCAGGCAAAAGAGGAAACGGCGCGGCGGCTGCGCGTCAACGATGCGGAGCATACTGCTGCCATGGCGCAGAGCGCGGCGGACGTGATGACCCGCGTGCAGCTGCGCGAGGACGCCTTGACCGCACGAGAAGAAAAATTTGCAGAAGCGCAGCGGGTGTACGAAACGCGCCGGGCGGAAGAGCAGGCGATGCTGCGTCAGCAGCTCTTGGACGAGGCAGCGGCGCAATTTGAAAAGCAGGAACAATCGCTGGCAATGCGTGAACGGGCGGTGAGTGACGCTCAGGTCGACGTCGCCCGCCAGCTTCTCACGGCCACGCAAAACATCCGCTCCGCCGTCCAGCAAGAAGCACACGACGCCTATCAAGCCCAACTGCAGGCGGCCCAGCAGCAGTGGCAGGAGCTGACCTTGCAAGAGCTGCAGCACCGGTACGCGGCGTGGCAGGCAACGCGCGAAGCGGAGCTGCAGAGTATTCTGAAACTGCACGGCGAAGAGATGAACCTTCTCCGCAACTGTCACGAGCGTCAACTCGACCAACTGCGTGCGGCCCATACGCAGAGTGTGCAGCAGCAATACGAGGAGATGAAGGCGCGAGAAGACGCCTGGGCAGCGGAGCGAGCAGCGTCGCTCAAGTCCTTCGAAGAAGAAGCTGCGGACCGCCTTCGTAGTGTTGTGGAGGCAGAAAAGGCGCAGTGGGCCGCCCTCCAGCGCGAGCGAGCGCAGAGCGCCCACGCGGAGCTGGAAGCCATCGCCGAGCACGTCGCTTCGGCGCTGGCGCGCAGTGAAGACGAGCGCGCGCGCGTGGCGGAGGAGCTGCGCGAGGTGTACACCGCTGTGGTGCAGGATCAGGAAGTAAAGATGTCGCAGCACCTGCTGGAGGTCCGCGCGGCGCACGATCTGGAAAAGGCAAAGCTGCTCGAAGACTTCAACGCGCGATTACGGCAGCAAGCGAAAACGCTGCAGTCCGACTATGCCAAGCAGTCCAACGACGCAACTGAGCAGCTGCGGCAGCTGATGCAGAGGCACGAGGACGAGCTGACGGCGCTGCGGGCCGCGCACGCCAGCCAGCTTGCGGAGCAGCGCGCAACAGTGCAGGATGCGCTACAGAAGGCACACGCGGAAGCAAGAAGAGCGCAGCTCGAGCAGGACCAACGGATGGACACGATTCTCCGCGACGCCAACGCCTCACGTCAGAAGGAGCTGCAGGAGCTGCGTGCGCGTTGTGAGCAGCTGATGGCGCAGCTGCGCCAAAAAGAAGCCGAGCAGGCGGCACACGAAGAGAGCGTGAAGGAAACCGAGCGGGCAAAGCTACGGGAGGAGTACGAGAGTAGCATGGCAAGCCTACGCGCGGCGTTAGAGGCTCGCAATCAGTCCTACGCAAAGCTGCAGGCGTCGATGTACGAGCAGGTGCAGCGGGAGACAGACCGACTGCAAGTCAAGATGGACGAACGCTACACCGCGTTTACGCGCGAGCAGGAGACGAAACTGTCGGCCTTCGCGGCCGCACAGGAAGCCGCCCACGCGGCCCATCAGCGGGAGCATCAGGAGCAGCTGGCACGACTTCAGCACCAACACGAGGCAGCGCTGACGGCGCAGGCGAGCACGCTTCGCTCAGCGCACGACGCCGCCTGTGTCGAGCTCGCAGCCGCCTTCGAGGCGCAGCAGGCAGAGTGGAAACGACTGCTGGAGGTGGAGCAGGCGGAGCGCACTGCCGCCGAGTCCACCGTGCGGTCACTCCGAGCAGACATGGCGGCCCTGCAGGTTACGGAGGCGCAGCGGCGGGCCGACGCGCTCTCCGCCCTCGACGGCGAGTATCGTCACCTGCTCGATGCCGCCCGCGCGCAGCTGCAGGAGGAACGAGAGGAGGTGGCGAAGGCGTCGTTGGAGGAGGCGGAGCAGCACTTTTTGTCCACTCTCCTAAGGCCCACCCACAAGGGCACTTCTTCATCTACTTTGACTTCTACTGCCGCCGCAGTATCACCATCTTCGCCATCCGCAGTGATGTTCAGCGCGCCAAGTCATCTTTCTTCTCCTCACCACATTTTTCGGTCTTTCTTTCCTCCCGCCTCCACCGCCGCAGCAGCAGCAGCCGCTGCGGTACCTCACACATCCGTGGTGGCGGAAAGTAGTGGTAATGGTCATGATGATGATGACGATGATGGGACACTCGCAGAGGCGCAGCGGAAGCGTGTACTGCAGGTGCCCACCAACACCGTCATGACACCCGCTCACCCTCACGCCTCCCCTCGTCCCTCCATCGATCTCCAGCCCATCTCCCCCGCCGCTCCCCAAGAGTATACCTCCTCGTATTCCCCGCCGCCACCGAATCTCGTGGAAAACTCGCCGTCCCACAACACTCAGCGGCTGCAGCAGCTGTGGGAGGTGCTGGAGGTGCCGCTGGAGGACCGACACGCCTTTCTGGACCTCATCGACTCCCTCACCGCCACCCCCGACGAGCAGCGCCGCGCCTGGGTCGAAGAGGAGCGACGGCTGGAGGCGCAGCTGCCCTTGCTTGAGGCCCTGACGCGGCGCGAGTACGTGCAACGTCAGCTCCGCAGCCTCCGCCACGCTGCACCGTCGCTGACGACACGATCACCGAATGCGCCGCAGCCGCACGGGAAAAGGCTGAACAGTGCTTCCGCTGATGGGAAAGGGTCGTCGACGTCATCGTTGTCCACGGCCGCGGTGGGGGACGCGGAGAAGATGTTGGAAAAGCTGGAGGCGGAGCTGGCACGGCTGACGAAGCAACTGCGGAGTGATGTAGCGTCGCACGAGACGCAGTTTGGTGAAGTGTTTCGCTTCAACGGCAAGCGAGTAATGGAAGAGCTGTAAAAAAACGAAAAGATTGTTTCTTATTTCTGTTCAACAATTTGCGCTTTATAGATCGTGTATATGGATTTGTTTCATAGATACGGCACAGGTCAGGTAGAAAAAAAAAAGTTCTATAATAGTTTATCGCAGGGACAAATAGAAATTTGTAAATTGAGGAAATCGAAATTAATGTGAGGGCCTTTCATTGTTTCTTTACTGTCTCAAAGCTGGATAGGATACGGGTACCTTAAAACGTACTTTAACAAAATTAAAGTGGTCGTGTGCCGTGAAAGGCATGGCAGATATTGCTGTCGTGAACCGACAGTAATAAAAAAAAAAACGGGATAAAAATATTCTGCCATTTTGCAATTGTATCATTTTTCCTTCTTTTTTTTCTCTCTTGGGCACTTTCCAATTTCACTTGACACACACACACATGGAGATTGCACATCACCTCACTTCGCTTGTCTTCTGTATTCCATTAAGCTCAGGAACACTCTTTGGCGCTGATTGAACCTTCGTCTATTGCTTTGCTTTCATCGGGTTCACGCACCCCCTCATTTAAACTTTCTCTTTTTGTCTGTACCTTGCTGAAACAAAGATTGAAAAAAAAAAAAAACATCTACACGACTTCCGTACTTTCCTTGTTCTTGTTTCATTCCTTATCTTTTTTTTTTACCCCATTAAGCTCTCTTTGACACCATTGCCGTCTTGTAGTGACGAGTACATCGCTGCATGACCACACCCCTCCCACAAACACACACACACACACAGTTTCTCCTTCCAATTGCATACTTTCACAGTTACGCAGTTGACTAGCCAAATCGTTTTTTCCCTTCAGTGTTTCTTTGAATTAAAATAGCTTTCTTCACGTCAGCAAAGAAAAAGGGAGAGGAAAAAAAAACTCAGCTTTCACTTCGTGCTGCGCGCATCTGTTAGCTTGACTAACAACTTTTCTTTTTTCTCTTATTTTGTCTCGACCCTTATATTTAAGTTTTCTATTTGGAAGTTAGCATTGTAGAAGCTGTTTTCCTCCCTCTTCCCCTACCGTTTTCTTCACTGTGTTTCTTGCCACAACGGTCGCAAGGACTCTCCACCTCTCAAACTATCTTTTCTTATTAATTAACGTTTTTTGATTTTGCCACCGTCTTAAAAAAATTAACACACACACACGCAACGATAATGAACCGCTTTAATGCCAGCTCCACCCCGGCGGTCCCGACCAGCGTTCACGTTGAAATCCGCGGCGCCATTGACATTCCCCTCAACCTCGGCCTCCTCTCCGAGCTTGGCGACGCGATGATGGAGCAGGAGATCATCAAGGAAGCCGTCCGCATTGCGGTCAGTGAACGATTGGGGTACTTCGACGGTGTGGAGGTGCGTCTCAGCTCCAGCGGAGGACGTGAGGGAGCCCCGGCCAAGCCGAACGGCACGCAGCATCAACAGCAGCTCGTCGACTCGCCCACCGCGGCCGCAGCAGCCGCGGCGACGACGCGCAGCTACAACCAGCGCTACTGCGAGGCCGACCTGAACCTGAATCGACTTGGCAGCTGCATCGAGTCGATCCAAAAGACGTACGAAGACTTGCTCGTGCAGATGCATGTGGTGCAGGATGTGTTGAGCGGCACCGGCCCGTTCTCTGGCACAAACCCGGCGTCGCCGACCAGCGTCAGCTCGCAATCGCAGTCTCTTCAACAACAGCAGCAGCAGACACCAGCGCAAACACCAGCGCAAACGCCAACGCATGCGCCGTCGACCTCGACCAGCTCCGTCAGCCTCGCCTGCCCCGATGCATCCCTCTTCTCCAACGTCCCCGTCACACAGGTCGAATCAATGCAGGCGACAGAGCAAAGCTGCTCCTCCCCATCCTTTGCGGAGGTGATGAATCGCCTCCGCACCGCGCAACACGTCGTCGAGACAGCCCTGCGTGGTCGCCGGCCAGACATTGTCCGCGAGGCTGCCGCGATGCAGGAAGCTGAGCAGATGAGCAGGGAGGAGGCGATGCTCGAGCAGGAGCACGCGCTGGCGTGTCTGGAGGTGGATGAGTTGCAGATGTCCGCCCACCGCGATCACGAGGCCGGCGTGGACGCGGAGCTGCGGCGTGGACTGCTTGCAGACGAGGACGACGATGAGGAGGAAACTCGCGAGCGGGACAACAACGCGGCGGAGCGGAACAATGACAACACGAACAACGACGACTCACATGACGAGGACGATTTGGATGAGGAGGCGATGCATGAACGCTACCTGAGAGCGGGATATTCCCCTTTGTAGGGTATTATTATTATTATTTTTTTTTTTTTTAGTTGAGAAAGGAAGAATATTTATTGCTTTTCTACTTCGCTTTGTTTTGCATTTTGCGTTGAAGATCAAAAGAAAGAAAAAAAGAAAATACACTATCGGTTTTCCCCGTTCCCCAATTTTTCTCATTATCTACAGCCCGCAACCTCCTCTTTTTTTTTTTTTTACTGGTCGTTGCGCCGCACCTCCTTACTCTTAGTAAAATTTTCTAGCATATTGATGCGCACGATACTGTGCGATTGCCTTTCTTACCTTTTTTTTCTACGTAGGATCGATCGATTGTGTTGTCATTGTCTAGGTTTTGTTGGTCGTCTTTGTCTGTATATATATTTTTTTTCGCTCCCTGTAATTTTCTTATTGCTTAATCGAAGGAGCTATCACGTGATAAGACTGAGATTGCTTTCATTGCTTTTAACTAACCACTAAAAAAAAAAAAAGACTGAATTGGCTCACGTTGACAAAATTTTTTTTTGTTTATCGTTCTTTTTGCTCCTACTGAGCTTGGTGGGTTGGGCTTTGGGTTTTTGTTATCGTTTTGGTGAGCGTTTCTCTTTTTTTTTCTTTTTGCTCCTGTATTCATCCTAACGATCTCCGTCCTCGTTTTCTCTTCCTTCCTTTTTTTTTTTTTTAATGTCTGTAATTGCGATACGATTTTTTTTTGCGTTGCTTTTTCCCCTCCCTTTTTATTGTGAGATAAAAGGAAGTGATTGACATTGCTGACTGCATTTGTCTTTGGACTTAGATCTGTCATAAATTTAAAAAAAAATCTTTGTGTTTATGATTGTGTATGTGTGTTTGAGCGATCATGCGTTGCACAAGAAAAAAACTCTCTCTTTCTTTTGTACGGCAATTTTGCTTAATTTAATCTCTTTTGTTAATTTTCTTAACGTTTTTGACATTTCTTTCTCCGTTTGACACTCTTCCGAAAATAATCGTGAAAAAAAAAAGAAAAGAGTTTTTGTTGTTGTTGTTCCCAGGAATACATCGGTGGGATTTCAGCATGTTCTGAATCCGTCGACCATGCTCTTCTACTGCTTTCATTATTCTATGTGTCTTTGTGTTTCAAGACGGGAGAAAAATGAAGTGAAGGTGTTGTTGCTCAAATCACCAAGGCATGAGGAGCAAACACTTCACTGTTGATTGTCAAAAAAAAAGGAATTTTTTAACTTCCGAATCGATACTCTTTTTCTGTTTTTTGTTTTTTCTTTCTGTCTTATTATTAATATTACTTGCTTCGGCCTATACTTACTGAACGAATGAATGGAAGATGCGGAGGAAAATGATACTTAGTTTCTTTTTTTTTTCGATTGAACCGCGCATCCGAACAGCGAAACGTCATAACAAAAGCGAATAAGAACACTGGTGAAGAAGATGTCAAAAGCGAAGGGTGGCAACGGGGAACGTTGATTCTTTCTGCTGACCTGCTCCTCTTGCCTCACCTTGTCTTCCCCCTCTTTCGTTTAGCCGTAAACATAATAACTATTCCGTCCCTTTTTTTGTTTGTTTTTTCCTCGTTTGATTTACATATTTTTTCGCTCATTTCTCACTCTTTTTTTTCTCTTCATCCGGTGCTCTAATTGTGTTGTTGTTGTTGCTGTTGTCTATTTGTGTTGCTGCGGTTCACCTTCGAAAAGATTTGCGGTATCGCGCATTGTCATAATCTTCCACTGCGTTTTTTTTTTTTTCATTTTCTTGCAACTCCTATTTATTGCAAAGTAGTAGTATTATTTTATTTTTTTTTTTACTTATTTTTTAGCGGCTTTTTCAACAAAGAAATGTATGGTTTGCTTTAAGATCTTTATTTTGCAAACTGACTGCTGCCCACCAAAACTTGAAGAGAACGCAATGATTTTGCGAGATTGAAAAATGAAAAGTAAAAACGCTCTGGTACAATTTTTTTTGTGACATCCTCCACAATTTCTTTTTGTTGTTGTTGATGTAAACACACGAAGACTCGGTCATCATTCTGCAAGGCTCTGTCAATAAAAAAGGGGGAAACTGAATATGTTGTCAGACAAAAGAGACTTTTTTTCTTTTGCCTGGTATGCAATCTGCTTTTTATTTTCTCCTTCTTTTTTTCTCTCATGTCATGATTGTTATGCGGTCACGGTCTTCTTTTTGCGTTTGTTTACCAAGGTTTTTGTGAAACAAACTTAATATATATGTTGTGGACAATTTTTTGTTGAAAAAGGAAAAATGAGAAATAGCAGAATTAATTAGCTGGACAACGAGATTTGTCGATTCGTGTGTAGCTTTTGACATCCCTTCAGCCTATGTTACCACCTCTTTTTTTTTTTTTTTGTGTGTGTGTGTGTGTCGTGTTCAATTAGGCCGATGTTGTCGCCACGGCAGTGACGCTCAAGTTCTTCAACCAACATCCTGCAGTAACTTACTATTTGCTCTTTTCTCCTCACACTTCAATGCTTCTCCAATATCTTCTTTTTGCAAAACAGTCTGTAAGACATAGTACAAACACGTTTTGTTACCTACAAAGGAAAACAGTGGAAAAATAAAAGCAAAAAGAAAAGACATTGATGCAAACTGAATCAAAACTATTGACGCGTAAAAGACACACATTGAAAGCACTTAGCGTGGACATCGCCTACCGTTGAGTCTCGCATTTTTTCTTTTCAATGTTCAACCGTGTCAACGCCTTCTTGGAGGCGATGGACAAGAAGACGGAGGAGATGGCGGATGCTGCGGAGGAGCAGGACATTGCGCGTGCCATTCACCAACATCAGCAGCAGCAACAGCAGCAACAACTTGAGCAGCCGCACTTCCGCACCAGCGCTCCCAGCAGCGCGACGTCGTCCAACTATCACAGTAGCGGAGGTCTTCCGCTGGCTACGGGTTACAACAACCCTCCTCCTCCTCCGCGGAGTGCGAGCACCGGCGGTAGTGGCAGCGCCTCCCCCGCCCTTCGGAGTCGATCTGCCGCTGCAGGAGTAGGCAACACGATCGACCAGTCCACCTCCCCGGCTTCCGTGGTGGACGCGCAGGGGGATTTCTATCACCGCAACGTGTTGAATCCCGTGCCGCTCTCCCTCCCCACGAAGCTGCCCTCCTTCCGGCCTTCTGTAGACGATGCGCTGCCGGGAGCCAACACCGCCACCACAGCATTCAACGCCCAACGTCGTGGCAGTATTGCGGGTCCGGACGATGCGCCGCAGCCCGCCCACACGCTCGTTACCACCACCACCTCTTCCTCCCCCGACGCTACTAGTGCTGTTGATGGCTCACAGGCGGTGGCGCTGGACGTCGTAAGCAGCGGCCTCGGTAGAGGTGAGGATGGCGTTGTGCTGGAACGTCTGCAGGCCCGCTGTGCCGCGCTCGAGGCGGACAAGATAAAGTGGCAGCAGGAGGCGGCGACCCACAAGGCACAGTGCAGCACTGCACGCGACGCTCTGTGGAAGGCGGAGCAGGAGGCGCGATCAGCACGGGCGGCGCAGCGCGACGCGGAACAGGCGCTCGCCGCGTACAAGGAAACCTCGCAGCGATTGCTGGACGAGGCCCAGCAGGAGGTTCGTCGTGCGCAGGCAACCGCCGCTCGAAGCCTCAAGAATGCAGATGGTAATGGCGGTGGTAGTAAAGATGATGAAGCGGACGTATCCGGGGACGGTATGTCGCCCTTCAGCACGGCGCAGCGTGAGGAGCTCGCAGAGGCACGAGAGGTGCGTCAACGCCTGGAATTGCTGCAAGCAGAGCACACCGCCCTCCTCGCCGAAGTCGACCGCTATCAGCAGGAAACCGCGAAGGCCACTGCGGAGCTGCAGCGCGTGCAGTCCACGGCCCGTCGTGCAGAGGCGCAGGTGGACGCGCTGCAGTTGGACGTGCACAGCGCGCGGGAGCTGCTGGAAGGCGAAGTTGCAGCGCACGCCGACACAAAGAGGGCGTTACGAGAGCTCCAAGCTCAACAACAACAACAGCAGCAGCAGCAGCAGCAGAGACAGCAGTCGTCGAGTGAAACCGTGTGGAGAGACAAGGATGGTGCACCCGTGGACGATACTGCAGCCGCTTCTGCGGATGTGGGTCAGCTGCAGCGGGAACTGCGTGAGGTCAAGCAGCGGCTGCAGCTCACCACACTGCAGCTGAGCAACAAGCAAACGCTGCTCGACTCCGCTGAGCGTGAAATTGCAGACTTGAAAGGGCGGTTTAACGAGTTGGCGCGACAGTTTGACGACGCACAGGTGGAGGTGGCGGCCGGCTTCCGACCTTCTGCGATGTCCTCCAGCACTGCCGGCGGCTACGGTGCGCAGCGGGCTCGTTATATGGCGGGGGATGCTGTGAACAGTCGAGGAGAGGACGATGCCACTCTCTTTGCCACGACACCATCCGGACCTCTTGCCGGACATGCGGGGAGTAGCAGTGGTGGCGGTGGAAATCACGCAAGTAGCACGATTGCGTCGCCTGACGGGCTGCGGCGCAGTCCTGCGATGGTGCGACTGGCGCGGCAGTACGGTGTTGCTGGTCGTGCCGCCGTGTCCGCGCTGTGCAGCATCGACGCCGCCGCGCTGCGCCTCGGCCGGGTGTTGACGCATGCGCGGTGGGTGTGGCGTGTCATTTTGATGGGGTACATTTCTCTGCTGCAGCTGTGGGTGGTGTTGCTCATTCTAGCCAACCTGGCGAGTGAGGAGCAAGAAAAAATTATGCTTCTGCACGCTGTCACAGACGCACCGCAAAGTCCTATGTGATGATGCAACACTCTACTTTCTCTCTCTCCTCGCCAAACTTCACGGCAGGAGCGAAAAAGATTGATGGTGTGGCGCGCTTTTTTGCTGGGCTCACGTAAGAGAAAGCCGCCTATACGCAAAAAAAAAAATCATTTACAGTATTCTTGTTCGGTGTTATGCGAAGAGGTAGTCTTTCCCTCTTCCTCTTTTCTTTTCCCTTTCTCTTCTATTCGTTCGTTTGGATGCCTGAAACGATCCGCTAGCTTTGCATTCCTCTTGCGTGCTCTGACATCTACTTCCTGAAAACAATTCTAAATTTTAAAAAAAAAAAAACTTTGCTTAGTTGCCGTGGTGACGTGCGCCAGTAGCACGCATTGACCGAAGACAAGTATCGGCATTTGGTGTTACATAAGGTGGTGCGTTTTCTGTGTTTTCTTTGCCTTTCTGCTCCTCAATCACTTCGCTTTCTCTTTCTCACCTTGTTTCCCTTTCTCTTTCCTCAAACTCGTGCAGGGTTTACTATTTTTTTTTTCTAGGATGAGCACCCAAAGCACCTATGTACGCGTGGCACCCTCCCCGCGCATCAAGGACACGCAGACACCAGCTAGCGCTGACCTGGTGCAGCTGCGCGTGAAACACCTCCTGCCCACGACCACACATCGAGCGCGGGAACGTGTGGCGAAGCTCAAGAAGCTCTTCACCGTGCCGACGGAGATGTTGCTGCGTGAGCAGGCCGCGGCGCACACCGACACGTTGCAGCGGCTGCGGCTCGTGAAGTCTGTCCGCAACATCAAAGTACAAAACGGAAGCAGCGCCAGCACGGCAGGCCCCACAAGCGTTGCTGGTACGCTGTGTTTACCCTTTCACTCCTGTGCGGCGCTGCCGGTGTTGTCCGCTGCCGCGTCCTCAACGCCGCTGGCTGCGGTGCTGACGGGCTCCGTGGACGGCCTGCTCACGTTGTGGGATGCCGAGCACTGCACTCCGCTGTGTAGTCAGTCCACCTACGCCGGTGGACGTGGGTGGGGCCGTGTGAAGTCCGTGGCGGTCTACCCGAGCAGCAGCGGCGGTGCCGCCGTGGCGCAGTGCTTTGCCTTCACGGCGAGCATGTTTCAGCGCGAGGTGCAGGTGTGGCGGATACGTGCCACTGAAGGGGATGCGCCGTGTGCAGCTCCGACATCGTCGTCGTCAACGTCATTGAGTCCTGATGTCTCTTCGCAAAGTGGGGCCACGCTGGAGCCCCTCACCACTGCACCGTGCAGCCCTCTTGCTGCCGATAGCAATGACATTAACATTACGAGTAACAACAATAATGATAATGTTTCTACCGCGGTGGGTGGGTTGCAGCAGTTGACGGTGGACCCCACTGGCGCGCTGCTCGCCGCCACGCACCGCAGCGGCCTGGTGCACGTCTGGGATGCGCGTTCCGTAATTGACGGCTTCTCCACCTCCTCCTCCTCCTCTTCGACCCCTTCTTCCTCTCCGCTTGTGCAGCTCTACACGCAGGACGGCTACGAGACCGCGGCGGCGACGCTCGGGCTAACGTTTCACCCAGACGGCTCGCTGCTGACGACGAGCGACGCTGGTGGCCGTGTGGTGGCGTGGGACACCCGCAGCGGTCAGCTCGCCTTCCACACCGGCGGCCGCGTTGGCAACCACCTCGCCGCCGCGCTCTGTGTCGCCTGGTCGCCCTGCGGTGTGCGCCTGGCCTCGGGTGGCGCCGACGGTGTCGTGCACCTGTACGATGCGCGGAAGCTGAGCAAGTCCGGTCTCGGACCGCACAAGGACGGCAGCGCCGCACCGTTTCAGCTGTTCGGTCACGACGACGCCGTGACGTCGGTGAGCTTCTACGCGAATCCCATGGCCCCGCCCGACAGTGCGCGGAGTGTGCTGCCGATTGGGGTGGTGACGACCTCGCTGGACCACACCATGCGGGTGTGGGACGCCGACACGGGTCTGTGCGTGCGCGCGCTGGATGCGGCTATGCCGTTGTACGACCACTGCCGACCCGCCTTGGAGCCCCTTTCGCGTCAGGCGGCCGTATCGTCAGCGGTGATGGCGGTGGGCCACGGCAAGACGTGGCTGCTGTACGACGTTGGGCTGCGCGGGGAGGAGAGCGACGACGTCACGGCCGCCGTGGAGGTGACGGAGAACGCGATTGTGGCCTCCACGCACGACGGGGCGGCGGGCGGGATGAAGTTTTCGGTGATCACCGCCGCTGAGGAAGACGCCGATCAGAAGGGCAGCAGTAGCGACGATGAGGAGGATGATGAAGAGGAAGAATATGAGATGATGGCGTTGCGCAGAGCCAAGGTCGCACCCTCTTCCGCTGTCGCAGCCGTGACGGGCAGTCGCACCGCGGAGGAGGATGACGCAAGCGACTCGGAGGAGAGCAGCGAGGACGAGATGGAGAAGCTGAAGAAAAAGTAAAGCGAACAAAACAAAAAAAGAATGAGCGTCTGCTTTTTTTTTTGTTGTTGTTGTTGTCGTTGAGTAAGGTGGAATAGACGCTCTGTGCTTCATTTTTGTTGCGGTGATAAATGTGTTTTATGTGGTTTTTTTCTTACCATTTGCTGTCGTCGTGTATTCCCTCGGTTAAGCAGAACAGCTATCTATAACTTTCAATAATTCAAATCAAAAAGAAACAGATTATGAAAGACGAGCACGGGCGGGTCAACTTTCAGTGCTTCTGCGTATCACATCTGTTCTCAAGAGCTTGCTACGAAAGACCGCACCCTGAAGCGTTCGCGTTCTCAATGATACACTTATCCACTTTCCTTCCCCTCCTCTTCTTGTCATCTTTCCAACTGCCTAACCAATACCTTCCTTTTATTATGATAGTGAACGGAAAGGTGCGCTTTTTTTTTTCTACCTACCTTTTCTTTTTTTCTCTTCTTTCTACTTTATTGTTAGCCCATGCAGTCCGCCACGGAGTCACGTGGGACACACTGGAAGTATCCGCCGACGTCGTCCGCCTCGGCGATGTCCGCCCGCGCCCCCCATGCGCCACGGAGTGACGACGCAAACAGCGCCGCCACCACCAGCAACGATGAGCTGCTTTCCAACCTCTGCTTTCTGCAGCGAATGGCGGATGCGTTTGAAGAGCAGGGCAACTACGCCGAGTGCGTGCGGAGCGCAGAGTCCGCGCTGCTGCTGCGACAGGCCAACGCCGCCGCCGTCGCTGCAATTCTGTCGGCACGCCAGCAGCAGCAGCAGCGTCGGAAGAAACAAAACGTGTCCGCTGCAGCTCGAAAAGGTGGCAGCTCCTCTCATGCAGCCCCCGTGGCAGCGGCCCCCCTTTCTGCTGGTCAGCCACCGGAAGGGTTGGTGGCGCTCACGGATCAGGAGGATGTGTGGCTGCCACTCGAGATGAGTCAGCAGGCGCAGGACGTCGTGCAGCGGTGCAACAGCTACGCCGTGGAGGCCCTGCGGCACGGCCAGTTCGACTCCGCAGCGTTCTTTTTGAATCGCGCGATGTTCCTCACCGACGCTGACGACGACGATGTGCGCGATGTAACGTTGAACAGCGGTGGGGCTGCGCACGGCAGAAATGAACATCCTTCCGATCATCAGTGGTGGTGGCGGCAGGTCCTGCAGCAGCAACAGCAGCAGAGCAGTGCTGTGGGTGCGAGGGAAGACGAACCAGCTCTGTCGTTTCCTGGAGAACACGCCAGCGCCACGACGAGCCACACTGCCTTGGGAGACGCAGCCTCGTCGTCTGCCGCCGCCGCCGCGGCCTTCCGCGCGTGTTTCCGCAACACCCCGCAGGATCAGCACCTCCGCCGCAGCCTCCGCGCCGCGACGCTGAACCACCTCGGGTGTTTGGAGCAGCGCCGGGGACGCCTGAGCGCTGCCGTTATCTTCTTCCGGATGGCGATCCGCATGGCGACGGAGCTGGAGGGTAGCGGCAACAGTGGTGGTGGTGGTGGTGCCCTGGCGGGTGGGAAGGGGCTGGCGCGGTCGGCGTCCATCACTGGGGAGGCCCGAATGAGCATCGCGTCGACCTATTTGAATTTGTGCACGGTGCTGAATGGGATGGGCCGACACGCAGAGGCGGTGCAGGCGTGCGAGCGGGTTGTACCGCTGCTTCAGCAGACCCTGCAAGAGACCATCTCTGCCCCACCACCACCACCGCCATTTTCGCAAGGTGCCGCGGCACTATCCGACGATCACGCCAACGCAGAAACCGGAGTGGTGCATTTGGAGTCGGAAGAGACCCGCGCGGCGACGATGTTGGTGGTGGCCTACTACAACCTTGGCGTGTCCCTGGAGCGGCGAGACGACATCAGCAACAGCAGCAGCGGCAGCGGCGCAGTTCAGAGCGCAAACGGTCGTCAAGACGGCCCGCGGCGGGCCTTTGCGAATGCGGTGCAGGTGAGCCACGCCTACGGCCTCGTCCCGGAGTCGTGCCGCAGCATCGACGCGGTGATGAAGGCCCTGCGGCATCCCCAGAATCCTAGCACCACCACTCGCACGAATCCGGAAGCGCAACCACGCGCTTCTGAAAATGCCCAGCCGGCTCCGTCGTCATCACTGAGCGCCAGAGGCACAGAAGAGGAGGCGGAGTTGCGGCAAAAGCGCGAGGCGGTGCAGCGGCTGCTGGCAGCCGAGACGACCTCCGCCCCTCCCCCACCGCCCATTAGCGCGCTGCCACGCATCGCGCCGCTCCCGGCAGACACGCCAAACCTGCCACTGCCACCACCACAGCCATCAAAGGTGTCCTCCTCCTCTGTTGCTGTTCCCGCTGTGGCGACGCACCGCCCCTCCCCACCACCGCACCCACGCAGCGCTGCAGCAGCAGCGTCGCCGTCCGGCTCGAACAGCAACACCGTCGCGCCGTACTACGGTTCAGGCGGGGCCGCTGCCACGGCACCGAACACGTCGACCGCTACAGTACCTCGAATGCCACCAACGCAAAGCCCTCGTCCACCCAGCTCCAACCTCCGCGTGAGCAGTGCACGGAAGGCCAGCTCCAGCGCAGGTCCGTACGCCACGTACAACAACGCCAGCAACAACAACAGCACACATACCAACAACAATAATAATAATAGCAGCGCTTATGCCGCGTCAGCGTCGACCCACACAAACGGCGCCGCCGCCCCGTCAAACTTCACGGCAAGCAAAGCGTGGAGCTCGCCCTTTTCGGCCGCAGCTCCCCCAGCGGTGCTCACACCCCTGCCTGCGGGTCTGCTGGCCACCACCCCGCCGCCACCGCCACCGCCCGCCGCACTTTTTGCACGCAGTGGCGCAGCAGCAGCAGCTGCAGGATCGGGTCATCAGAGTGGTGGAGAGATGAACTTCGCTGCCACGGCACCTCCCGGGTTTGCGCGGCCGCTTCCACAGCAAAAGTCGTACGCTGCGTCGCAGGCTGTCTCCGGCAGCAACGGCGGCGGTGTTCGCAGTTCCGTCGTGGCCGGACGGGCCGCATCAAACCCGTTTGGTCGGCGCACCTTTGGCAGCACGCTTCCGCTGCCGAGCACCGGTGCCGGGGGGGCCGTTTCTACCTCCTCTGCCGACAACGTTCGAGCCTCCTCGGCGCGTGGCACGCCGTTGCTAGAGTTGTCGGCGCGGTCGCAGAACAACGCGCTCACGACCACCACCACCACCGCGATGATGAACGGCGGCGCCACCCGCGCATCGACGGCGCGGCTGAACATGACGCCGTCAGCGGGCACCACCCGCGGCACTTCGCGCGGACCGCGGGATCGGCTCACCGCTGCCACCTCCACCTCCAAAGGACAGCAGCAGCAGCCGCAATCGCAACGCGCCAAACGGCAGAAGAGCATCGACCGTCGTCAACAGCGCGAGGCGGCCGCGGCCGACGCCGTGCTGGCGGAGAAGATGTATCAGCAGCTGGTGAGCGAGAAGGAGAAGACGGAGGTGGAGCAGTGCCGGCGCGCCGCCGTGCAGATTCAGCGTGTCTGGCGCGGCGTGCTGGCGCGGACGTGGGTGTCGACGCTCATCGCAGCCGCCACGCGACTGCAGCGCGCGGTGCGGACGTTTCTCGTGAAGGCACGCGCCGAGCACGCCCGCGTGGCGGCCGCGGAGGCGCAGCGGCGAGCCGAGGAGTCCGCGCGGCAGGAGGCGGCGTGCCGCGTGCTGCAGGCGCGCGTGCGGCAGTTCCTGCGGCGGCTGCAGATCCGTCGCGAGTACCGCGCCAATCAGGCACGGCTCTACTACGCCGCCCGCACGATTCAGCGGGGGTATCGCGCCTTCTGCGCGCAGCGGGCGGCACAGCTGGCGGCGCAGGCGGAGCAGCACCGTCGCGAGGACGAGCAGCGCCGCTTCCGCGAGAAGGTCGCCGCGCGCCGCATCCAGCACGCGTACCTGCACTACAAGACGAAGCGGGCGGAGCTGGACGCGTACCAGGTGCGGCAGCGTCGCATCAAGTCTGTCATTCGCATCCAGGCCGTCGTGCGCGGCTACCTCACCCGGGCGTGGTACGCGTACTACCGAGTGTACCGTCGCGAGCAGGAGGTGCGCTCCGCTGCGATGCAGGCGAAGCTGGTCGTCATCCAGAGCGCGTGCCGCGCCATCTACTCGGCCTACTACGGCCAGCAGCGGGCCCTGCAGGCGCTGCTGCGGATGCGGGAGGCGCAGCGGCACAGCGCGGCGACGAGGATCCAGTGCATGTGGCGCTGCCACGTCGCCGTCATCCACCGCGAGCGCCTGCAGGCCGAGCACGACCGCGACGTCCGCCACGCCACGCGCATTCAGCGGTGGTACCGCATGCGGACAGAGCGGCGCGCCTTCACGGAGTGGCGGGCGCAGCAGCAGCGGCTGCGGGCGGCCGGCCGGCTGCAACGTTGGATGCGCGCGTGCTGGCAGGCCGCCAAGGCACGCGAGTTCGCCGCCTACCACGCCGACCTGCTGCGCAAACAGCAGCTGCAGCGCTTGCAGGCACGCGCCATCACCGTCATGCAGGCGTGTGCGAACGCGTGCGTGAGTGGGCGGCTGGTGGCGAGTGTGCGGGACACGTTTGAGCGCAACGACGCGATGGCGCGCCGCTGGCAGCGCGTCGGACGCGGGTATGCCGCGCGGCGCGAGATGGCGCTGGAGCGCCGCGCCGCCTACCACGTCGCGATGAAGGAGAAGGAGACGGCGCGGCGGACGGCGGCGGCGCTGGTGCTGCAGCGCGCGTGGCGGTGTGCGGCCGCCAAGGACAAGGTGGAGTCGATGCGGCGCGAGATCGCGGCAGCCAATATCGTCGCGCGTGCCTACCGGGTGTACCGCGCACGTGTGCAGCTGGCGAGTCTGCGCGCGGCCCGCCAGCAGCAGATCGAGGAGGCGGCGGCGCGTCGCATCCAGCAGGTGGTGCGTGGCTTCCTCTACGAACAG
This sequence comes from Crithidia thermophila, assembly GCA_030849055.1. Taxonomy (NCBI): domain Eukaryota; phylum Euglenozoa; class Kinetoplastea; order Trypanosomatida; family Trypanosomatidae; genus Crithidia; species Crithidia thermophila. Next base: position 4,788 of record JASAOP010002599.1, on the reverse strand, counting down.
CGGGCGAAGGAGATGGATGCGTACTACCGCGCGGAGCACAACAAGAAGATGCGCCGTCTGCGCCGCGCCGAGGCGGCTGTGATGATTCAATCGCAGTGGCGCGGCTACGTGACGCGCAAGGTGGTGCAGGAGGAGCGCGACGTCTGGCGGAGGCACTCTGCCGCGGCGGCCGTCATCCAACGCGCGTGGCGGTCGCGCCAAAGCCGCCGCCAGCTGCACCAGACGCTGGCGGTGCGCATCACCGAGCGCAATCAAGACAGCAAGGCGGCGCTGACGGTGCAGTGCTTCTGGCGGAAGGTGATGGCGGCCCGCCGCGTCGCACAACTCCGGCGCACCACGCGGCAGCGCGCAGCGGCGGCGGCGGCGCTGCAGTCGTGGTGGCGTGTGCAGCTCGCGAAGAGGGAGTTTGCGCGGCGGCAGCGGCAACGACGCGAGGAGGCGGCGCTGGAGGTGTACTACGCCATCCAGTGGGAGAAGCACGCGACGCTGGTGAACGCCTTTTTGCGGCAGCGGGAGTCGCAGGAGGCAGCGCTGCGGCAGCTGCGGCGGCAGCTCATCAACCTGCTGACCGACGAAGGTCGACGCCGCTTCCTGTCGCGGCACGAGGCAGCCACGAAGATCCAGGCTCTCTTCCGCGGGCACTACGAGCGCTACTACGTGCGCGGCCTGCGTGCGCAGCGGCGCGAGGAGCAGCGACGCGCCGAGGAGCTGGTTGCCCGCCAGCAGCGCGCCGCCACGACGATCCAGTGTGCCTACCGCTCAGCCGTGGCGCGGCGTGCGCTGGCGGAGCTGCGGCAGGCGGAATTCGACCGCGTGCAGGCGAGCCACGCCGACTACTTGGAGAGCGCGGACCCGGGCGAGGTGGTGCGGGAACTGTTCTGGCTCAACTCGACCTACCAGCAGCGCGAGAAGGCGCTGCGGCGAAAGCAGGAGGCGGCGCGGCGCAACGACGCGGCCGCGCGCATTCAGCGCCTCTTCCGCCGCCGTCGCGCACACCGGGTCGTTGCCGCGGCGTTGGACACGCACAAGCAGGAGCGGGCCGCGCGGCTGCTGCAGGACTACTGGCGCCACCACCGCGACGTCCGTCGCATCAACGAAAATGTGCGGCGGCAGCAGGCCGCGACGATGCTGCAAAGTCACATTCGCGGGTGGCTGGTGCGGCGCAGCTGGCCGCTGTACCGGGCCGCCATCGAGGCGGAGCGGCAGGAGCGTGTGCTCGTGCAGGACGTGCTGGACCACGCCGCGATTGTGCTGCAGTGCTTCTGGCGCCGCATTGAAGCGCAGCGGACGGCGGAGCGGCTGCGGCATGTTCGTCAAGCGGAGCACGACGCACGCGCTCAGCAGGAGGCTGCGGCGGTCATTCAGGATGCCTTCCGCCGCTACCGGCTGCGCAAGCGAATGAACTCGCTGTGAAGGGAAGAAGAAGGCGATGCAACTGTCTCACCTTCTACTACTTTTCTTTTCTTTTTAATGTTTTGTTTTCTATGTATTCTAAAATTTTTTCGTTTCTTATCCTTTTTTTTTCCTCTTTCGATGGCGTTGCATGTAAGTTGACTATTTTTTTTTTATTTTTGCTGCCCCTTGCTGAGTGCAACTCATATTTTGTTGCTCCAAAACTTCGAAGTAACGCTTTGCGTTCTTGATCCACACTCATGTATGATACATCAATTCTCTTTTTTTTTTTTGGCGTTTCCTTGAAACGCACTCCCGCTTTGTAATTTATTTGTGTATCTTTTTCGTCTCTTGTGTAATGTTCTCTCTTGTTGCTTCGTTAATGGATCTTTGTACATAGCCATGACAATTCAAATATAATAACTCGTCACTCAAGTAGAAAGCTGTCTAGCGATCGCGCCTGTAAACTTTGTGAAAAGCGGTTCTGTGAAATCAAATTCTCCGTGTCAAAATAACTCTGCGCGATAAACACCTTCATCCTCTACATCTCCATGCTGAAATACGATGTCGCACCTCTCGCATTTGTTTAGAGCGTGCAGAGTACAATTCAAAGAGCATTTCTTGCATTGTTGCTGACTACCACACATTTCCGCATCTCCTCATCGCGCCTCCCTTCCCTTTGTCCTTCAGCATTGAGAGCGCTTGCTGTTTACTTTTTTGCTTGACGTTAAAAGCAGCTCTTCAAACATACCAAAAGAAAAATGAATCCTCCGATGGGTGCCCCAGCGTCGATGGCGCGACCAGCACCGCCGGCCAGGGCCGTACCGTCTTTTCGGTCGTTTGTCTCGGTGGAGCTGCCGTTCGCGCTGTACCCCACCAATACCACTATTGTCAGCGACGCGAACACTTCTGCGCTCTCGGCAGAAGAAAAGAATGCTATTGTTGCTTTTCTGCCGCCCTCCTTTGTGGTAGATTGCGTGCAGCGTCCGGTGCCGCAGCGAAAAATGCTGGACCGCACCGGCATCCTGTCTGCGAACGAAGAGAAGGATCTGCCGCCGGCACGTTCCAACGCGTCGGGCCGTAAACACAACCGTGGGAAGTCGGGCGGCAATTCGTTGGAGGAGGTGGAGGACGGCAACGACAGCGAGACAGGCAGCAGCTCTGAGAGCGGCAGTAGCAGCACCAGCAGCAGCAACAGCGCTGAAGATGAGAACAGCGGGGCGGAGCAGGAGGAAAATGATGGTGCAAACAACAAAAACGCCAGCACCGCCTCCGCCGTTACCGAAGCAGAGGTGAGTCGCGCACTTGACTCGAAACGGAAGGCGCGGAAGCAGGCGGTGCGTCTCCTCACTCGGCACCACCGCGACTACTGCGCTGAGCCGATCTTCAGCGACTGGCGCAGCACCAACTGGGAGGCGGAAGCCGACCGTCACCGCCCGCAGGCAGAAGAAGAAGAACGGTCGCCGCGAGATCGCGACGTCTTCGCGTCCGAGCGTCATCGCGATGACGATGACGATGAGCGCCGCGGTGTGCTGCGTGGCCGCGGTGGCCGGTCAGACGCGGCGGACTACGCACTTGCGCAGAAGCGGCGTCGGCTCGACGTTTTCCCGTCGATGGAGCCGCAGGTGCTGGTCAACGGCTACTACCGCAACGATGTGCTGCTGCAGGTGCGGCGGCGGCGGCGACTGCGCCGTTTGCGCGACCCGGCCACCAACGCGATTCTGCGCGAGGAGTGGGTCGACGACGTGGACGGCGGTGACAACGAAGCAGACGCAGTGGCGACGACTTCTGTTCTCGGGGTCGTGTCGCGCGAGCTGGAGCTGGCGCGGCCGGCAGACTTCACGTTTTCGCTCTTCTCACCGGAGCAGCTGCACGCGTCGCCGTCGCTCTGCGGCGCCGAGTTCTTTCCGCCGGCGCACTTCCTGCCCGCCAAAGCGATGTTCGAGGTGCGCTACGAGCCCGGCAAGGAGGCGAACACGTCGGTGACGCAGCACAGCGCGGTCGTGCCGCCGGGCTTCTCTGTGAAGACGACTGACGGCGGCGAAGAGACGAGCGGCGACGGCGTTGCGGCGGCTGCAGTGGACGCGTCGGCCTCGCAGTTCGGCTTTGGCGTGCTGCCGGTGATCGCCGTGGACCCGCAGGAGATGACGACGCCGCCAGCGCAGCTGCGGGAGCACAAGGACTTCTTGCGGCAGCTGCCGAGCACCCTCGACGGCAGCTCCGACGACGACCCGGCTGAGGTGCGCCTCATTGTGCGTCTGTTGGCGGAGCGGCCGGCGTGGGTGGTGCGGGACTTGACGGATGCGATGCTGCAGTCCGGCCTGTGCCCGCGCGTCTACCGCAACAGCCAGGTCATGAAGTGCTTTACGTATGTGATTCGCACGGGGCCGTTCAACCGGCTACGCCTGCGCCTTGGCTACGACCCGTACGCGAGCAGCGTCAGCACGCCGTACCAGCGCATCGCCGTGCACCTGGCGCGCCGCTCTGACGTGGGTGTGCGGGTGCGCGACGTCTCCCGCTCGCCGCACATCGAGAGCGTGCTGCGGCTGCTGCTCGAGCGCGATCGAGCGCGGCGCATCGCCTACAAGTCGCAGCCCGGTCACCGACACTGCGCGACGCTGCTGGAGCTGCAGTGCCGCGCCATCCGCGAGGGCACGCTGATGCTGCCCTTCCAGCTCATCGACGCAATGGACGATCCGGTGGTGCAGCACCTGGTGCAGAGCGTGGCCGCCTCCGACGCGCCGATGCCGATGGAACGGCGCGGGCAGCGCCACGGGTGGCTGAGCGACGCGGCCTACACGCGTGCGATGAGCAACTTTGCGGAGTCGCTGGCGGCGCTACTGGAGAACGACGTGGAGCCGCTGCTGCGCAACTTCAAGGGCCTCCCCGGCGAGGCAGAGCCGAAGGCGCAGCTGCGCGGCGACGCCTCCACCGTGGCGGACGGCGATGACGATAACGAGGATGACGACGACGACGCTTCGATGCTCTCCTCCGCCATGTCGTCGGCCACCGCGGGGGATGTGTCCGACGACGGCAGCGACGACGAGGAATGAATGCGCGTGAATTTGATTTTTGTTTTTGCTAATGTTCGTCCGTTCGTTTAAAAGGAAAAGAAAAAAATGATCACAACAACTGACTAAAATGGCCCTGCAAGTGGAAGAGAGAGAACAACAGAAACAAAAATCAAATGAGTGGCTTTGCAAAACCCAACGCTTTTACCCCCATCCCTCTCCACCCCCACCCTATTCCTTTGCCCCACCCCACTTCCCGTTTACAGCCCATCCCCCTCCCCCGACCCGCCACCCAAGCGACCAACGCATTCTCCTCCTGGCCTCAAGAGATTTCGGCGGTGCAAAAAAAGCGCACTCCGTGGGGATCGAACCCACGACCACACGG